>BLSH010508625.1:763592-780336 GCA_018402905.1 Glandirana rugosa
CTTGCAACGGGCTTGAAATAGGGCCTGGGGCTTGGGGTAACTTCAGTTACCCCTGGGCTTGAAAATCCGTGTTTTTACCACATTGTTTCAGGACCGTTCACGATCTCCCGACGTTTTCCTTCATTTTACCCCCATTCTCATCCCGTTCACGGGATGTTTTTTTACCCCGATCCCTTTTATTTAATTTTAGTTTAAATTTTTTTTACCCTTCCCCCGTATCTACACCTCATCCTCGGATCTCCAAGTGATCCGGCACTGGCACCGTCACATCCACCTTCACCGCCACCAGTTCCTCCTCCTCCATCGGTTATGACAAAAAAAAAACAAACAAGAATAAACATTTAGACCGGACTCACACAGCCATTCGTATACTTGTTTTTTTGAATAGGTCTCAATATTTTGGGGGCTACCCCAATTATAAACAAACAAAAAAAAAACAGTATTGGCTACCTCCTCCTCCTTGACCACCGCCACTTCCACCTACACTGCCACGGTCACGGCCTAGTGAACCTCTAGGCTCCTACTCCACATCTATGCCCCCTTCCCATTTTTTTTAAATTTGATTTTAATTTATTTTCCCTAGCCCCATTTTTTTGTAGGGCACTTGCCCTACTCTTACCCCCATTTTACTTCCTTTTGCAGCCCTCTAGCACTTGCCAGGACTTTGTTACACCATTTTTGTGCCTAAAAGTTCGGGTCCCCATTGACTTCAATGGGGTTCGGGGTCCGGGATAAAGTTCGGGCAACGTTCGGTGCCGAACACGGACTTTTTCCCAAAGTTCGTTCAGACCCTCCGAACCTGAACGTCCAGGTGTTCGCTCAACTCTAATATTTTTTCCTATCTATTTATTAATGCTAGGAGCATAAGGATTTAAAGTAGTCAATGTTGATAGAGAGTGTGAAGTTCCGCTTTAAAGCAAATTAAAACAACTCTGCCTCAACAGGCAAAGCTCCAGCACTTTGGGTTAGTGTCAAACCTGTCTATTCCTCATGCACATTCCTATTGGCCAGTAATAAGGCAGTACATCATAGTGAAAACATTTCTTGTTATTTTACATTTAAGCGCAATGTACTGTACATTTCGTGTGAAAATGCTTTTATAATATTTAGCATACATCAGTATCTTGTAACATTTAACAAAATTTTATTTCTGGAATTAAGCTTGCAAAGATGAGGCTTCAGGGCTACTAAAGCTTAGCATGTGAGACCACCTCTGCATAAATTATAAGAAATTTAAATACAACCAACTATTCCACAAGGGTAGCATTTATTTAAAGAGTAAAAGTTATTTCTGCAGCGAGTCACACTTGCCTCAGATTATGGCATTTTCACTTTTAAATATAACATCCTCGAACACTAAGTTTCATACCATTTCTATGACTTCAAACATAATGCATCAAAGTGAATGTGCTAAAATAAATTTGACAAGTACAACTTTAATAATGTATTTCAACACAAAATAAAACAGATTTGTAAAACGCTGGTGAACAGCCATTATGCAAAATGTTCTAATGGACATTTTCCAAAGAAGGAATAAAAATTACTGCTATCTTGTCTACCACTTTTATTTAAATGCGTTACCTGGAGCTAATGACAAGCTCATGATAAGGACCACTGAAGGGTAATTAGAACCCATTTCTACTGAGCTTCTTTCCACACAGCATATCAATGTTACCAAGAACTACTTGAATTTGCGATATTTATCCATCAATAAAAAACAACTCAGACACATCAGTCAATGGTATGTCAATTTGTGCTGGGAATGCTGTATGGTCATGGGGACTCATGTTGGGGAATAATTATATTAGTTAACAGCAAGTAATCTGAATGCCTTATCAATTTTGTATGCCTATTTGTCAAAAGACAACCATAGCCAAATTATTTTGATGTAATTGCCACAATCTGACCATGCATGAACAAAAAGACTGCCAAAGTTAAAGCACAAATCCAACCTTTTAAAAACTAAAACTATCCTAAAGATTAAAAAAAGTATATTTATCATTCTAATCTGCTACAGAAAATTAAATCTGAACTTGGCATGAATATTTTTGCATAGTTACAGTATCTCACAAAAGTGAGTACACCCCTCACATTTTTGTAAATATTTTATTATATCTTTTCATACGACAACACTGAAGAAATGACACCTTGCTACAGAGTAAATCTGCTGTCCCCTCAAAATAACTCAACACACAGCCATTAATGTCTAATCCGCTGAAAACAAAAGTAAGTACACTCCTAAGCGAAAATGTCCAAATTGGGCCCAAAGTGTCAATATTTTGTGTGGCCACCATTATTTTCCAGCACTGCCTTAACCCTCTTGGGCATGGAGTTCACCAGAGCTTCACAGGTTGCCACTGGAGTCCTCTTCCACTCCTCCATGATGACATCACGGAGCTGGTGGATGTTAGGCTCCTCTACCTTCCGTTTGAGGATGCCCCACAGATACTCAATAGGGTTTAGGCCTGGAGACATGCTTGGCCAATCCATCACCTTTACTCTCAGCTTCTTTAGCAAGGCAGATATCAGGTTGGAATACTGACCTGCGGCCCATTCTCTGAAGGGAGGGGATCATGCTCTGCTTCAGTATGTCACAGTACATGTTGGCATTTATAGTTCCCTCAATGAACTGTAGCTTCCCAGTGCCGGCAGCACTCATGCAGCTCCAGACCATGACACTCCCACCACCATGCTTGAATGTAGGCAAGACACACCTTGTCTTTGTACTCCTCACCTGGTTGCCGCCACACACGCTTGACACCATCTGAACCAAATAAGTTTATCTTGGTCTCATCAGACCACAGGACATGATTCCAGTAATCCATGTCCTTAATCTGCTTGCCTTCAGCAAACAGTTTGCAAGCTTTCTTGTGCATCACCTTTAGAAGAGGCTTCCTTCTGGGACCACAGCCATGCAGACCAATTTGATGCAGTGTGCGGTGTATGGTCTGAGCACTGACAGGCTGATCCTCTACCCCTTCAATCTCTGAAGCATTGCTGGCAGCACTCATATGTCTGTTTCCTAAAGACAACCTCTGGATATGACACTGAGCACATGCACTCAACTTCTTTGGTCAACCCTGGCGAGGCCTGTTCTGAGTGGAACCTGTCCTGTTAAACCGCTGTATGGTCTTGGCCACCATGCTGCAGCTCAGTTTCAGGGTCTTGGCAATCTTCTCATAGCCTAGGCCATCTTTATGTAGATCAACAATTCTTTTTTTCAGATCCTCAGAGAGTTCTTTGCCATGAGGGGCCATATTGAACTTCCAGTGACCAGTATGAGAGAGTGAGAGCGATAACACCAAATTGAACACACCTTCCCCCCATTCACACCTGAGACCTTGAAACACTAACGAGTCACATGACACCGGGGAGGGAAAAAGGCTAATTGGGCCCAATTTGGACATTTTCACTTAGGGGTGTACTCACTTTTGTTGCCAGCAGTTTAGAAATGAATGGTTGTGTGTTGAGTTATTTTGAGGGGTCAGCAAATTTACACTGTTATACAAGCTGTACAATCACTACTTTACATTGTAGCAAAGTGTAATTTCTTCAGTGTTGTCACATGAAAAGATATTATAAAATATTTACAAAAATGTGAGGGGTGTACTCACTTATGTGAGATACTGTGTATTGGTCCAGCTTGGACCATTGGAAGTATGTACCTGCCATACCTGGCCAATCCCCATGGAAGCTGGAAATCACTGTTGGAGACAGCTCTACTACAGTGATCGCCACTAGCTTCCAGGTCCAGTGCAGACCAGCTGCCCTGCTGCTTTATGAACGCAGGAAGTTACTCACTTGAAGTGGAATCCATTTAGAGAACAATTTGGATTCTCTCAATAAATTCAAAGTGTCCTCTCACTGGACATGGTGGAGATTGTGACATCACTGCCCCGCCTCTCCACCTCATCCAATCAAAACAAGCTTTGCATTTATTGAGACTATGCAAAGTGTTGTCTGAATGGCACCATGCTGAGTGAGTGGCCTCGTGTGTTCATTAAGCAGAAGCACAGCCGCTCAGCACGGGGGACCCGGAAGCTAGCGCAGATCACAGTAGTAACGGTGCCTACTAGTGTTATTTCCAGCTTCTAGTGAGATCTGCCAGGAATGCACCTGCATACTTACATTGGTTCAAGCTGGACTAGTGAAACTATGCAACGTATCCATACCTAAACTTCAGTTTCCTATCCCAGTAACACAACAGTAAGTGAGGGAATATTTGGAATTAGCAGCAACGTTGTCAGCCTGCCATGTGTGCCTTTTATCAGGCACAGTGTCAGTTCTTTTCCATAACCTATAGCTGGTTCAAATTGATATCAAGTGCTGGAATGTATAGAGGCACTCTTTACTAGTAAAATTGTAAAGTAAATATTGCTCACAATAATTCTCAATATTAATTTTAAGATTCTAAAAGGAAAAAATGCTATCTTGATAAGGATTTAATAGCAAGAGGATTAGAGTCAAATCTTTTATACTATAAACATTGAATTACTGTTTACAAATGAGAAAATTAAATGAAACTAAATTATAGACAAACATCATCCACTACTCAAAGGGAGTAATTTGGACATACCTCTTATTTTTATCCTCAATTTGAAGGATGAAAATAACATCATCGGACGCTTGTAACTTTGAGCTGCTTTCTCCCCATTTCAGCTTAAGGCTCTGGGGTCCAGCTGCGGCACACTCCAACCGAGGAGGGAGAGGAGGAAGTGGGTTTGTTTTTACACTGATTGTATGACTGAAAGGACCAATACCAATCTCATTCACTGCCTGGATCCGAATTCTGCAAGATAAAAGAAAAATAAATTGACAACTGCCACATAGCTTATTCTAAAACTGCATATTAAATTAGAGACAGAAAGCATTAAGTGACCTTTTTTTCAAAAAATGGCTACCAGATACATACATTTACTAGCCATGTTCATAAACAAGATAGAGTCTTCATGTATTTGGGTGATTCAATTATATAATGTTACAGTAGAAGGGGTCAGGACCCTGCTTTCTACGTGACTTATAATCTAGTCTAAATGATAAAAATTTACAGCACATCATGAAGCATTCAAAGTTAAAGGCTTTCTCATTACACACCACTAAAGTAATCAGGAATGTGGTTTGTACACCAAATCATAAACATCAGCTTTTTAATGCTAGGTTAATAATAATAAAACATTTGAAACTGAATGGAAGCTAGCCACTGTAATAATACATTCAGAAACTGTTTATAAAAAAGTATGTTTTGGGAAGTCAACTTGTATTCCACATGACATGGTTCTTTAACCACTAGTTTTTGGAGTAAACTAAATATTGGTATCTATAAATTTTAACCATGAAAAGATTTTTTCTTGAAGGCCTTTAAACTACATCAACCTGTAAAGAAAGGGACTGTAATGGCAGTGATCTCTAGAAGTTTCTTGGACCCCGTTTCTGATGTCTCCATGTCCCCAGTTTCCAAGTATGTCTGCAGTCTCTGACCATTCTTTGTAGCATTACTTAGGCTGGATTCACACCTATGCATTTTTAGTGCTTTTTGCATTTTGCAGATGTGCACTACAGAATGTGTTCCGTAGGAAACCATGTTACATGGACTGTAGTGCAAATCTGCAAAATGCACTAAAAATGCATAGGTGTGAATCCAGCCTTACACTTGACATTATGTGATGGTGAGGTTAGGGGCCCCTCTATCAAGTAAGTTGACCACCATTTTCCTAGATCATTGAGCCCTCTAAGATGCTATACTAAAGACAATTTAAGTTTTATCTTAAGGTTTTAAAAGTCTGTAAATGTGTAGAAATATACTGGTGTTTCTGTAACACAATATTTGCCAGGAAAAAGCTTGTTCCTGCTATCAAGTCTAAATAAAATAGTAAATCAAAGAAGCACATAAACAGCGTTACAGGCCTAGGATATTGAAGACTTAAACTGTTTAAACAATGTTTCATGTGAACCATAAATTATTACTGCAAAATGATCTGAAAAAAAATAATTTACAATACAAAAGCTATTTCACACATGGAATGTTTTTCTTGATTTTAGAAATAAGACATACTTGGTTTAGACAGATTGGAAATACAAGGATTAAAATGGCTTTTATTAATACCCACAACTGTCAGTAACCTATAGCAACCAACCAGTCTTTTATCAGTCAAGCTGTACTTTCTAGGGAAATGCTCTTTGAAATGTGGTAATAAATCCAAGCCCATAGGTGTTCTTTACATATTTTATACACATGTTTCTGTTTATGTATTATTACTGGGCTCCTAGGCTGACCCATAAAATTAGGTCTCCCACATATGCAGCTTTCTCAGGAATGCCCTGTGTTTCCCTCTGAAATTCCTCACTAAGGAATTCTTATTTTCTCACATAACCAAACAAATGCCCATTTTACGTCATAAAAAATCTGTTCTGTATATGGTACATTTTCCAAAATATATTCCTGTATTAACAAATGCAGTACAAGTAAATTACTGTTTAAATATTGTATATATGTAAATTACTGTTTAAATATTGTATATACATAAAGTAAGTTTTGTATTGTTAAGGCACAAACCAAAATGCACAATGGAAACATGGAAATATCAGCCTGGAATACTTTAGTATAAAGTAAAAACTGTAAGGGGTAAGTAATGTTAACGTTGTTGCAAACTGGCCAATGGGGATTACAATGGACAAACTTGATCAAGCCACAGCGTTTTTACATAGTTTCACACAACTTTCATCCAGGATTCACACATTTTTACAACTGAATGCAATTAGAAAAATGTGTAAGTCTTGTGTAAAAAAAAAATATTAATTTTCAGACACCATTGGGTTTTCTCTATATACAGTAAAACCTTGGATTGCGAGCATAATTAATTCCGGAAACATGCTTGTAATCCAAAGCACTCGTATATCATACCCATGAAATATTTGAAACTCAGATGATTCATTCCACAACCATTTATTCATATAAAAATGATTACAGCAATACAAAATACATTATAAAGTGTACTATAAAAATAAAACAAATTAACCTGCACTTCAGGAGCTACAGAGTATAAAAGAAAAGAGAGGCGGTTCACACTGCTGTGACCTGAAAGTCGGCACAACTTTTCCAGGCAACTTTGAAGCAACTTCAGGGAATGCCTGGGTAATCTTCCTGTAATGTCAGATCCAAATCACATCAATTAAGATGAGGATCAGACTTGGAGGCAACTTTCATTAAAGTCTATGGGCACAGGTCATATAGAATTCACATTGGAAGTAGTACAGGAACCTTTTCTAAAGTCGCAGTGACTTCAGTAGCGCTAATTAAGACTGCTCCCATTGACTAAAATAGGATTTCACATGTCACGTGACTTGGGTCTCACAAGTCATATCCCAAGTTGCGGCAGTGTGAACCGAGCCTTATACTCGGTGACGTGACGTGACTACTTGTATTACAAGGGCTCACTTGTTTATCAAGTTAAAATTTATTTTAAACATTTGGCAACCAATTTACTCGCAATCCAAGGTTTCACTGTATTTATCAAGGTCAGACTGCTGAGCTTGTGCATATGAGGTTACAAAATGCACCTACCTACCATCTGTAACATAAAAGGTCATCACAACACTTGCTTTAAAAATATAGTATTCTGCATATATCTATTGAGTACATTTTTACAAATCACTTATATATTTTCATGCATGCATTTTCTAAGGCAGACATCATTTACAACGTTTTGTATTAGGATGTAGCTGTTGAAGCCAGATACCCAAATGTACATGGAGCATAATATTATAACTACTCCCATGGATAGGGAAACTTTTGCAACCTACTCCCTCCTAATGTCTTTGCCTTGAAAACATATTTTTACTAGGGATGAATAAATGCTCCTGGGTATGGTTCTTGGGAATAATCTGTGAAGTCCTCAAAACCCTGAACTTAGTGCTGAATCTTACTGAAGTTTATGGGAGGCCAATTTTTTTTTTCTTTTGTTTTTCTAAAAATACTGTTGTGAGGAGAGAGAGGGTTTTTTCCATGTTGTCTAAATGGACACATAAAAATTATGCTTAAGTGATGCATTTTAAAAGTGACATTTAAAAGAAAAAAAAAAGCATGAAATAATTGTCTCTACCGGAAAAAGGAGCACAAGGGTACATTGGTACCCCCTTATTACTCATTCCCAAAAAGTGAAATGTAAATAAACACACAAACATCCTAAGAAATCTCCTTAATAACAATACTTAAAAAAAATGTCCACCATAAGTATGAGGAATCTGAATCATTCTAACCAATAGGGTGGATGTTGCTGTTTGTGCGATATCCTCATCTGTTTGAGGGTTAGTGCTTTTTATTAGACTGGCACTTTACAGGATATTTGTTTTTTAACATCCAAAAACCTTCCTGTTTTAAATAAGGTGTTTAGGTGGAACAAGTAACACAGGGAGTTTGGTATTGCACGGTTTCACACATCACCCTACAAGTTACCTCTTTTAGGATTTTTCCATTAGGTTGAACATTTTTACAGGTACAAGAACTTTATACTAAGAACTGGGGAAAGTATGGATTATCTATAATAAACTCATATGATGATGATGATGATGATGGATGGGTTCATTACTGAATGAAGAAAGCTATTCTCTTGAGTGACTGGATGCAACATAAAAACCCCGGTGATCCTGGTGTCTTGCTCCTCCTGCATTCACAGTTTAAAGGTAAATGACCTAGTAAACACCTCTGGTGCTCTCCTGATTAAGCAGTCTTTTTTATATCTACGAAGTATCTGTGGTGTTGAACTACTATAACCACACTGGACTGACTATAGCAACTACATTGGTATATTCAGTTATATAATATTTTATGCACATATTGAGTATAATGCTAAGACCAGAAAACCTTTCCTCTATTTTTGGGACTATTATATGACAAAAATCTATGTAAGTTGTATTTAAAATACATCAAACTTTATTGATATAAAATATAACCGATAAAAAGTTAAAAAGAAGACAAATTAGCGGCTTGTAATTAAGTATACATGTAACACAGTTTGGAATAATATTATCCTGTATACATTTGTCAACATATGTGTATTGTATCTAATCATGTTCTTTTATTATAGAATATTTTACTGTACAATTACACCTGATAAAGAATCAAAAACCCTACTTTGAAACATGCTGGGTAGCGCTGTCCTTCAGTAGATATTGAGGTTGACAGGTATATAGAGGTTTTTAAAAAATGTAAGGGACAGTGTATTTTTTTTAAAAATACACTGTCCCTTACATTTTTTATCAACTTTATTGCTTTCACAAGGAATGAACAATATATGTTGTGATAGCAATAAGCATGGTAAATCCTCTTTATGGAGAGATCTGGAGTCTATTAGAAAGCATCTGTGCAAACTGAAACCAGAAGTGACAAAATCCTTGTTGCTTCCAGTTTCTTACATCACAGAGAGGAGGCGGGTGAAGATGTACCATTCTCCCATCTGAGTGCAACAGGGACCCATTGGTGGCAGACCAGGCTCCCTGAGCGCACAGGAGAGCCCAGTAAATGCGGAAGGCAGCAGCTGGAGGGGAGCCCCCTTCCATGTACTGTAGAAGTCATTGATTGAACTGTATAGCTGTTCAGATCACTTCTACATGAAAGTTCATTGCCAGCTGAAAATTTTGATACTGGAATGATGTAAGTATCATACTGTATAATCACTTCAACCTGAGAACATACAAGTTCATCCTAAGGGGTTGAAGTGGTTAATCTATTGTGATGATCCAGAAATATTGTGTTTACCCATGTTATTGGATGTTGTGTGTCAAGTCCCTTATTTGCGCCAGGGGCAGCCTGTCCACTGAGGGCGCACGGGCACTGCCCCCCCATCCATGCCACCCCCCCCATCCCGGATGTCCGTGCAGGACGCCGGACGCACAAATTCCTATAGTGGGGTGCGTTTTTTTGAAGCACTGATTAGAACCAGAGGCTCAGGGCGCAGAGCATTGCGTCTGGAGTCCACCCAGGTGTGTTGCAATAGCAAATTAATATTCACTATTGTAATACTGACTCGCTGATAGGAAGCGAGTCTGAGACCCCTCACTCAATTGGCTGAAAGGACAGGTAATCCTATTGGATGCCTAGGAGGAGGGGAGGAGACACACGGCAGAAGTGAGGAGGAGGAGAATACACAGGAGCCACTGCCTGATGGCCACCGCTGCCCATCACTGCCCAAATGCCCGCCACCTAGATAGGGCAAGTGCAGGAGGACCGACTGGGAGACAGAGAGTGAAGGGGGGGTTTGAGGTGCCGCTGGCCGCACGGGGGGTTGTGATTGCTTGCCGCCCCCCCAAAAAAACACCAGCCGCCACTGCTTTGCGTTTGTAAAAACGCTATTCTTGGATGTTGTGTGTCAAGTCCAGCCTTTGCATTTGTAAAAAAGCTATCCTTATGAAGTTTGACTGCTTTCCCTGTCCTTTTTGCTCTTGCTTTATTTAAATGCTGCTTTATGAAAACACACCATATAAGATTCTGACTCTATGGAGAAAATCAGGAGAATACATGGACAGCTGATCTCTTCAATTACACACAGAAATTAAATCCTTCTTAGCTTTACAGAAAGAATTTTGAAGTGAAAGAGGATAGTGACTTTTCTAGGCCATGTCTGTAAGGAAAGTGAAACTATATTCAACAGTTTAAGATAGAAGAGAGTGTCGAGCTAGGGATTGTACTAGAGAAAAAACTGTAGGGGGAGCAGAAAAACGTACCAACGGTACAAATAAACAGAACATCCCCTAACTGGTATCAATAGGCACCACCATTCAAATAATACAATACAATGCATAGCAACAATAGAACATTTAGCTATGGGGGATATGACACAGCAGTGTGTGGTTCGCTTTATTTCGAATTAATATTCAGACAATTTTTTCATTATTCGGAGATTTGGATATATCCGAATACCCGAATTACAATATAAACAAATTTTACCGAATTTTCTAAATAACGAAACGAAATTCAGACTGAAATGCGAACTGAATTTTACATCGAACTCCAGTCGATTTCTAACTGTACACATATTGCTGAAGTGTGAGTACCATTTTGAAATAATGCTGTTTTTGTTAAGCCAAAGGAGATTTAACGAGTCATTATAATCATGAAGATTTTTCTTTTTTGTTCACTTTGCCACATTCAAATCGAAAAAAAATGGTAAATTCAAAGAAAATTTAAAAAAGACATGAAACGAATTCCGTATACGAATTCTGAATACAAATCCCGAATACGAATTGAATGAATCAACCAAATTTAAGTAAACTAAATAACTAGATTAACGAATCGAAGCAAAACAAAACAGAACAAATTTTTCGCCATGCACATGTCTACTCTAACACTTTTGCTTCTCTATGTCCTCCTTAATTAGTTAGGGAGATGTCACATAAAGACAACATTATTGCCCATTACAAGCCAGTTAACCAAAGTCGCAGTAGTTCACCAGGACTGCGAACTTGGGCTTGGGTCTCCAACCTACCTCTGACCCATACATAAGGCTCACCTTTAATTTTGTCAACCTTTTTTACACACCAGGTTTTGTAAGACATTCTCTACCTCAGAAAAACAGACTTCATGCCTCCATACTTTTGAGGTTTTTTGAGGTATTTTTTTATGTACAGGAAAATGTGCAACAACCATCCCAGACTTATTTCCTTTGTACTATTTTGGCGATAAAGACATGTACACTTCTGAAAATTAATTGAAATAGTATGAAATATATGGTACAATACCAATACAGTACTTGCCCTCAACACTAATCTATGGTAAAATACAAATGCAATATCAAAATAAAGCCAACCATGACCACTTCATCTCTCACACCTGTACCGCCCTTATGGACCAGGACAATTTTTACATTTAAACTTTGGGCCTGTTTATTTAGAAATAACTGTCATTACTAAATCCTTCACTGCCACAGGTCTACTTTCGTGACGCAAACTGACTGATGGCTAGACAGTAAACAGATGGATGGAAGAACAAAGCTCTGATCACTTTCAGGTACAGGGCTGTCGATATAAGGCCTCTCTAGCTATTTAAAATGTAGAGGATATGTTGGTAAACACTGAGGGTGAATAAGTGGTTAAATAGGAACACATTTTATTTAAAGCACAAAGGTGACGTTAGTGGTCCAATAAACTCCTGATGTCTCCTTAAAACTTCATAAAATATTTTAAAGCGCCACATACACTCACATACTTGCATAAGCTTGTATATACAATTGCACCATACATATCAGGTATTGTCACGCATGCCGATTTAAAAGCAGAAATTCTAGGGCCATCATTCACTCAAACTAATGACCTGTAAAGGTTTCAAAACATATTTATGGAAAACTCTATGTACTGTAGTTATTCATGCGAATTTAAGGATTGACATGTTTGATATCCATGTACTCAACACTCAACAAGATCGTCACTGGATTGTCAGACTGGCAGTACCCATTATGAGGGCTCCGTGAGTGCCTGGGATACCCAACACCCACTACCCAAACTCGAGTCTCCTGATTTGACCTTATTTATACTACTGACCCATGCATCACATCAGTTTTGCAGGGCCATCCATCACCACAAGGAATTTTTGCTTTGCACACTGTGATCACACTACTATGAAGTGCACAAGCAATTATGACTGTCTGTAATACTCATGTTATGGTACAGCATGTGATGTTTAACAATATCCTATATATCTACACTCAGAGACAGGCAAGGAGGGGATGGAAGCAACTGAACACAATAAGAACACGTACAAATCGGGCTTCTGACTGTGAAGGAGATAACAGGCAGTAATGATAGAGAGCGGATTTACTAAACAAGAATTCAGAAATTTCTTTGGTGAAGCAATGAAGAGTCTTTCTAGATGGCTAGTATTTAAATTTTCATTGCTCATGAGACAACTTTTTAAGGGAAAAACATTAAGGTCTTCAGGGAAAATTTAAGTAATACTGAACCATTCAAATACAAGTGAAAAACAATACAGTTTAAGCCATGCTCACATTAGCAGTCCGGGGCTTTAAACATTACTCAAATAAACTCGATTTTAAAGCCATTTGACAAATATGCTACCATATTTTAGTAGTATTATTAAAATAACATTCTTCTTCTTTTTCCCACTGCTGCTTCCAAACAAATTACCATGGACCAGCTACTAACTGTTCAAACCCTGAAAACCTCTGAACTCTACGAAATGCCATAAATAAATGATGGATACTATTCCTGACCTAATAACATAAACATGACAATGAGGATTCTATTTGCAGTCTCGACAGTGCTCCTAGACCAGAAAAATATCTCACCAGTGAATTAATCATCAATGGGGTGACATGAGAATGAATTGATATAATCATTCCCAGATGATTAAGGGCTTGTGCACACCAGACTGCATTTTCCCGTGTTTTCTGATGCTGGAAAATAAAATTCATGGCTCAAAAGAAAATAATGCTAATCAATAGGAGCCGTTCACACCAAATGTCCTGCTACATTGACAAGCATTACATAATAGCACAATACATATTACACTTACGGGGCACTTTGGTGTGGATGATATGCATAAAGGAATTTTTATGAGGGACTTATTTTGATTGTCCTGCAACATACAAGTGAATTTTCACCCCCCCCCCCCAGGTTTTTAAAACCCCTACTTACCTGGAGGTGTGTTCTGACCATTTCAGATACTCACCCACCCAGTGGATCCAGTGTTGTCCAGCTAAGATCCTCTTCTCTTCTGGCAGCGCTTGGCCATGTTTTGGTGTGACGTCATTGCGAGGCAGCCAACTATTCCAGGTTAAGCTGGCACGCCTCTAGGTGACGCACCACTAGGCCCGCTCCCTCTCCTCTTTACTGAATGAAAGGCTATGCATGTCACATATCCTAGGAGGCAAAGGTCTAGGCAAGTGACATGAAAGGGGATGAGGCCGGAAAATTTCTTTACAAGAAAAGAAAAATATATTTTTTAAAAAAGAGAATTATTTGTGTTGAGGACTGGAGGAGGGGTGGAGAGGAGAGATGATGTTTTTAAGGGTGAAGATCTGCTTTAAAGCAAATCTAAATACCAAAACAAAAATGTAATTTTGCAGCTTACCAGTTCTTATATGTGGTGGCTACATTTTTTTTTTTTCACCTGGAAATCCTGTGAATAACACACTTCCTGTCCCTGGGTGGCAAAGCTCACTTCTACACTGTATCTATTAAGCTATCCATGGTTTCCATATAGGCTGAGTGTTTGCCTTACATGGAGGATGGGGAGATTAGTAGTCTACAAAACAAACAAAGATTGATTTGCTTTCTGCCACTCACAATGTGTTTTAGTCTAAAAAAAGAGACCTGACGCATCCCCCACATCTAGGGACCATTAATCCAAAATATATTACATTAGTGTTCTTGGGTTTAGTTATTCTTTGAAGCCAACTTTAAGTTTTTATAAACTCCACCCCATCCCGAACACACCCCAGCTCCTTGGAGCACCCTACATTTTTTATTTTTAATTCAATATTCATATCTTTTTTTTCCCTAGGTGTCTTTAGTGCATTAGGGTGATGCCATGGGTCCTTTCCCTCCTCATGTTGCTCTGACAGCATGCCAGCGTGAATACATCCCTGACAGCCCTGGCTAGTGTGCTCAAAAACACTGGCAATTACTCACACCAAATAAAAAGGGATGTGGGATGGGATAGCAGAGAGCTTAGGCCTTGTTCACTGATGTCATATAGCATGAACAAACATTTTTTTCCTGCATCTCAACTTCAGGTGCTGCGTGCCTAAGTCTATTAGGATGCAGCAATTGCATGGTTACAGCCACTGGTCCTAATGTGACTGCTTTATGTGTTTTCATGCTAGGCAAAGAATTAGAAAACAAAAAAAGCTAAAGTCCAACTTTAAAGGAAACCTGTGCTTCAAGAGATAAGGGGGCAGTTTTGCTTGTTCACTTCCTGATGGAAATGCTTTCTAGGGATGAGATTTGGGTCAATGTAGTGTTCGTAATTTGTTGAACAGGTGAATAAAAGAGAAGATTTGGCAGTTCGTCTACCTGCAGAAACTATTGCAGATGCAGATGTAAGCCATTCATTTAATGGCTGGATCACTAAATGACAGCTTCCTACTACTTGGTCATTGGGGTGATGGCGGCCGTCTGCATCCTAGCAACTAAGGGTGATGTGAGGGAAAAAAAAAGCATAAGGCTCCCCCTAAAATTCATGCCACATCCTTATCCTTGATGAGGGTCTTGTAGGGGTTTTAAGGGGGACCCCATGCAAAACAAAATGTATAGGGTCTCCTTTAAAATCCATACCAGATTAATATCTGCGCATTCAGCCTGGCTGGCCAGAAAAAAGGCAGGGGGAGGGGAAGATGGCATAAAAACAATATCAGGCCACATGCCCTCAACTTGGGCACGCTTTGCCATATTTGGTCAATGAGATCAGCAAGCACCCCTGGCCAGTCATCATATTTGATAATTGGTCCACTTTGCTAGATGGATCCAAGATTAATTTAACACAATGGGACTCTGTCACTGTGTTTATTTACATTGTCTTTTTTTGTGAACCAAGAGTACTATGTATCCTTTACGCGATCACGTTGAGGTAGGTACAGATATCTGAGGGCCCCTTATTTTAAAGACTGCCCCCAGATCCTGTTAAGTCCACCCCCCCCGAGGGCCAGGGATGTGGCCCTTGTCCCCATCACCATAGGGATGGGGTAATTTACCAGAAGGCATGTGGCCTGGTATTGCTCAGTGGTGGAGGAACAAAAAGGAGAAGGCAGGCGTGCCTCTAAGTGTAAACCGTAAATTTTTATTATAACAAGAAGTGCAATGGTACTCACAAAGGTAGTAGTGCATTCTCCTTTTTGTCTCTTCAGAAGCCCTTTCTACTTCTGGCCAGCGCAGCCTTGGTGTGAACTTATCTGGACTTGATCCCTCCCATTGTATTAGATAAGTAACCATTACCATACATCCATGCATTTGTAGGGGACCCTCCTCCCCTGTTCGGTCTATGCATTTATTTACAGTTTTGGTTGTTACCATAGTAGCTGCGCTGACAATTGATCATCTCGTGGAGGAGGAACATACTTACTGCTCTTCTTTTACCTTTGTTTAAAAACAGAACCAAGCAGCAGGGAAATGTCATTTAGCTGCAATTTAAATTAATTTTTTGAAAATGTCACTTTTACTTTAGTACTTCCTACAGGTGTCACACTATACATGCAGGCTTAAGGCATCCCCCCAGAATGGGGAAAAAGGGGACGCCGGTCTTAAGGCTCCCCTTTCCTATGGGACTGTGGCGGTTAGGGGAGTTTCAAGGCTCCCCTGAGGATGGGCAGGTGTTGGGGTTTCCAGGAACCCTCACCTGCATATCTCTCAGGGGTTGTGTTAACACATGTGCAGGTGTCAAGGCTCCCCACTCACATGGAATGACATGTGAGCACATGTCAGAACATGTGAGGGGTATCTGCTAGAAAACAGCTGATTGGATAGATTAAATAAAGGAAAGGTCACATGACCTCTATGGAAGGTTCTGGAAGGTTTTTTGGGGCTATATAAAGGGGTTCCGGACCCCCGTTTTTCACTTGCCTCAGGAGGAATCTCTGTGGTGCTCGACCTACACAGGGCAAGCAGAATCCTCCTGGGGGTGAAGATGTCATCTCTACTGCGGCAAGTCATCGAGAGAGCCGGCGCTGATGGAGGAGAAGATTGGCTCAGAAGATGCCTGAACATACCGGTTCCTGTGGAGGCTTCGGGTCAAGACATC
>BLSH010508625.1:784426-794696 GCA_018402905.1 Glandirana rugosa
TCTGTCAAAAAAATACAAGTCCACGTCCGTAAATTTCCTTTGGTCACTATTCTCCTTATGTATCAGACAGTGACTTTTAATGGTAAGTCACTCTTCGTCCAAAAACATTATTCTGAATTTCCCGTTGTAATTTTTGTGTTAAGGAAATTTATTGTACCCATGACATCCGCCATAAAAACTGGTATTATTAATTTGGTGTTTGTAGATAACCTATATTTAACCGGCGCCGGTAATTGTTATGTATGGGGCTCGAGTCGTGGTGACTGAGCCTCCTTTATGGTAATGTGTTATGTATTGAAACGTTTAATAAAAGTGGAATTAAATATAAAACCAATTAATAAAGATGGCCGCGGCCAATTTATATCCAATAGATGTTTGTGGTTTAATTATTATGGTCAAAAATACCGCCTACAGTACCCATGTTATTTAAAGGAATTGTGTTTTTAATGTTGCCCTTTAAGTCTTATTACAAAAACCTGCTTCTCACTGAATGGTAATTTTCAGTGACAGACTATGTATTCCTCTTATCACTGGTTTCCTTTAAATGCCTGCACCTGAACATAAAAAAACTGTCTGCACAACCACAGTAAGTTACTATATCCTAACTTTCTCCTAACAACAAGCCGGGACTCAAATAGTGTTTCACACCAATGTAAACAACAACAAAATCCAGTGCAGCGCTACCTAACATATGATCAAGACTGTATTTTTTAAAATGGCACTTGTTGGCTTAGGACAGAAGCATTGAATGGGATAGCGCCAATCCTGAAATTCTCCAAGCTGTGATAATTCTTTCCTATTGGTAAGCTGTGATATCTTTTCTAGCCACCGCTCAATACTGTATCTGTGGCAAAATTCACCAAGAGAAACGAAAGGAGAAAAAAGTGTGGGGCTGATGATAGAAGTCATAATATCACTTTGTTCAGGAAACATGAAACCTTGTTTTCTTGTTCTTGAATGGTTATCTGTAGAAAATAGCTCTGTTGTCAATAGCACATTCTAGCAGTGATTTCTACTGAAATTATTATGTGACACAAGGAGTAGCATTTGTACAATAAGGTGTTATGATTTAGGTCTGTCTGAGCAACAAGATGCCTAAAGACAGAACTGCATATTATTATACAGGATTTATATAGCGCCAACAGTTTGCGCAGCGCTTTACAATAAAGAAGGGACACAGTACAATTACAATACAGTTCAATACAGAAGGAATAGGAGAGCCCTGCTCGTAGAGCTTACAATCTAAAGGGAGGGGGAGGTGGTACAAAGGGTAATGGCTGCAGGGGATGATCTGATAGAGCTGGCTCAAGCACAGGTCTTAGGTGGAGGTGGGGTAGGCTTCCCTGAATAAGTGAGTTTTCAAGGATCACAGGGACAGGACAGGGTGAGGGCTGACCGGACATTCTGGGGCAGGGAGTTCCAGAGGATGGGAGAGGCTCTGGAGAAGTCCTGTAGGTGAGCATGGGAGGAGGTAACAAGGGAGCTAGAGAGAAGGAGGTCTTGGGAGGAGGACGATTGGGGTGATATCTGCGGATGAGATTGGCGATGTAGCTGGGGGCAGTGTGGTGGATGGCCTTGTATGTTGTGGTTAGTATTTTGAATTTTATACGGTGGGTTAGGGGAAGCCAGTGAAGGGATTGGCAGAGCGGGGCAGCAGACATGGAACGGTTAGTAAGGTGTACAAGTCTGGCAGCAGCATTCATGATAGACTGAAGGGGGGATAGCCTGTGTAACGGTAGACCGGTGAGGAGGGAGTTGCAGTAATCAAGGCGGGAAATAACCAAGGAGTGAATAAGTTGTTTTGTGGCGTCATTAGTCAGGAAGGGGCGAATTTTTGAGATGTTGCAGAGGTTGAGGCGGCAAGATTTAGCCAGTGATTGGATATGGGGGCTGAAAGAAAGGTCGGAGTCTAGGATTACGCCCAGCTCCCTGGTGTGTGTGGAAGGACCAATGGTTGGCATATACTATGACATAAATTATTTCACAAAGGTATATGCATTTATTCATGTTAATACAGAACACCAAACAAAAATAAGATAAAAAAGAAAGGATAAAAAAAAAAGAAAGAAGTAGCCCACCATCCATTCCCATCCAGATATACGTAGAATCATTAGCGGCCAGAAAGAGCAAAAACATGCTCTATTTGCTGATGATGTACATTTCTGCCCCACCTTACAACAGTCCCCAACTTGTTAAACCTATTACAACAATTCTCCCAGCTTCCAGGCCTCACTTGGAACTCAACTAAAATAATAACCCTAAATGTTAACTTACTTCAATCTACAGTAGATACCATTCGGGCTAATTTTGACTTCCAATGGACTTCTAAAGCTCTCCCATACTTGGAAATATACCCAACTTTCTCTATTGAGACCCTTTATAGTGCAAAATATCCACCACTTTTTAAACGCCCCTGGGAAGATCTGACACGGTGGTCTAGCTACCCTCTAGCCTAGTTTGGAAGAATTCACTCTGTTAAAATGACTATTACCTAGGCTGCTTTTTTACTTTAGGACATTACCTATAACAGCTCCCAGATGGGAACAGGTTGCAAAATTAAGTCCTTTATCTGGGGCTACAAATGCCCTTTAGATGCTAAAAATACAAGGTGGACTGGGACTTCCCGACCTTTTTCATACTTCCAAGCTGCTCAAATAACCCAACTGGCCTATACAACTGTGAAGGGCCCCATACTTCATTGGATCTCGGCTCTTTTATGTCTTCCTTACTCTATTGGACTTTGAGGTTGCCTCCCAATAGACTGTGCACCCCTATTTTTTGTACTACCCTATCACATTCACTAGCTGTTTGGGACAGACAGAGAGCGTGGAGACTCCTTTCTTCAACTCATACACATTTGGTCCCTATTTTTCACAACCCAGAATTCCCACCTGGACTCCTACCTCATCAATTACATTGCTTGGTCAATAAAGGAGGTTTTCTAAATGGTGACAAACCATACACCTTAGCACACTACCGCGATAAAATGCAGATGCCTTCTTCTGAAACATTCCACTATAACCAAAGGATGTCCTATATTCAAATCATACTCTGGCCCTTACAGCTTTTGAAATATCCTGCAACTTTAGCATTCTAATGAAAGGACGTCTGCCCACTCTATATGCCTTGCTGACAGACTTGAACCGCAAACTTCCCTACATGCTTCTACGGGAAAAAGATATGAATATTTCCTTCTAACTCACCGAGTAGCAGAAAATTGCCAATGATCACTCCACATTTTCTATTAATGCAATTTTAGTAGAATTTAATTATAAAACCTTGCTGAGATGGTTCCAACGAGAATTGCAAGAATACATCCAACAACCTTACCAGCCTGTTTTAGGCATTGTGGCCAAGCTGGAACCATGTACCATGTTTGGAGGCAATGTCCCAAAGTATTTTGATTTTGGATCAGAATCTTTAATCTTATCTGCTCAGTGACGGGTGTAAACATTGATAAATCACTGGAACTGGCTCTATTCCAGAAGCTGCCTCCTGATGTTACAAAGAATGCCAAATGATTAATTCTCTATATATGCTTAGCAGTTAGAATAACCATTGCAAAGCACTGGAAGCAACCTGTGGTGACGTTTGACTATGTTAAAAATAAATTAAATTGGATCATGGTCAAATGACAAACTTACTTGTGCCCACCAAAACAATGAAGCTAAATTTAGCAAGGCATGGGACTCATGGATAAGATACATTTTGGTGGATACATGAAGCCTGGGGACTGCCTGATTTGTTTTTTTTTCTGCAAGTGATTCCTTCCTTTTCTTTTCCCTTATTTTCCCAATTTCCTTCACCATACTCTCATCTTCTCCACTTAAGTTGTTAGGACTATCTTAGAACTATCTTAGGACTATGTATTAATGATTAAAGAGCTGCAATAATTGTATATCTACCTAAAGTTTAGCTTTAAAAAGACAAAAAAAGACAGATGTCCATTGAGTTCACAAATGTCAAACCCATCAGCCAGCTGAAATACTGCCATTTTTTTTAACCAGTTCAGCTCTTTGTACATAAGTAGTGTGTTCAAAGAATGAAGGGTTAGGCACAAACTCATGCGCCCTTTCATGGCCATTTTCCTCAGCCGGCTCCCAGCTATAAAGCAAAAGTGATCGACTTTACAGTGCGGCCCGCATGGTTCAACTTCCCACCATCACCAAGACCCCCTCCGCATGTGGTTCCCTGGCCTGTCCTACTCTTACTGGCAGCCCGGGACCCCCCATGTCTCCATAAACAGTACCTATCACCTGCCCAGTATCTGGGGTTTTGTTAACCCCTTGTGATAGTAATAAAATAAAATGTAAAAAATAAATAAAAGCAAAAAAAATAAAAATATAATAAAATGTATTAAAACACAAACAAAAACTAAAAGAAAATGTAACCCCTATTGCCCTGCACATACTCATAGATGCAAACGCATGCACAGGTGCACACATGTATGTGAACCGAGATTGCACTACACATGTGAGGTATCTTCACAAACATTGGAGTGAGAGCAATAGTTCTAGTACCATAGCTCACAGTTAATTCTAAACAGATGATCTGTAAAGGCTTTTAAAGAATCATCTAAGGAGATTTTTGGGTACCACAGTTTTTCGCAATATCACAGGTGCACACAATTGTAGAACTTGCAACCCCACCTGAAAACATGCGTTTGATAAACAGTTACGCAATGGCAGTGGCTAAATCATCTCCAGACATCATATCTATACTGGGTTCACATATTTGTCTCTGGATGGTGTACTGTCTGAAAAATAACTTCACTAAAAGCACTGAAACAAATTAAAGGGATTGTAAAAGGTACATTAAAAAAACAAAAAAAAAAAACAAACATGTCTATACTTACCTACTCCGCAATGAAATTGGACAGAACGGTCGGGAACCTCCTCTTCTCTGGCCAGTGTCCCCATGGGGGCACTTGTGTGTGCTCGCACCCGAGTCCCTCTGCTGCGTGAGGGACTCGGTCTCGCCCCCCACTCCTTCATCACTGGTTTTAATTGACAGCAATGAGAGCCAATGGCTCCCGGTGCCCCAGCAAAGCCAGTGAGACCTAGAAGCGAGGGGAGAAAAGATCTGCAGACGTGCATGACGCTGGATCAAATGAGGGCTCAGGTAAGTAAAAGGGGGGGGGGGGGTGCTGACACCTAAACGTTTTTTACCTTAATGCAAAGAATGCATTAAGGTAAAAAATGTTTAGACTTTACAACCACTTTATAGAGGATCTTTACTCCCTCCACTGCCTATGGTTTTTATTGAGTACTTTTTTTTCACTGGTATAATGCAGAATTCACAAAATAACCAGGCCAGCGAATCCAGCGTTGGTTCGCTGTGACCTGCTGCTCCATTGTCATACACAGCGTTCCACGCTGTCTTTTTCTGGTTCAGGCAGCCTGGGCCCCTGATGCCAGGTCCACCCACCTCTGACTGCATGAATAGAGACTGAAGCATCCTGGGATATGTGACATGCATATCCCAGGAAGCTTCAGAGCACTAGTCTAAACCAGAAAGGTGCCTGGGGAGAGGATAACCTAAAATATATAATTTTTTTTTTTTTTCGTTTCACAATGCTTTGTGCATCAGATGGGTAAATTTCTGCTTTAAGAATGCAGCACACTTCCAGTGTAAACAAATGTTCTCATTATACACTTCACACTACATAATAAAACAATTTTTGAAAAGGTACAAACAGCAAGACTGTAATTGGACAGTCATCAGCCTTTTAGAAATGTGTTATTTGCAATGACCAGCAAGAACATATTGGTTTTTGTCCACTTAGCAGTGTATTCAATACAAAGCACTTGTTCTTGCACACTGTTATATAAGAAAATTGCATGCCAGTTTTTGGTTTAAAGAATAATGACACTGACTTTTTCCTTGAGATTAGTGGTATTTATTAACACAATATAATTAGCAACTTCACAGACAAAATATTCTTAGCTGTCTCTGAATGTGCATTTACTTTATTGCAATAATTATTTTTGTTATTATTGTCACTTTACACAATGCAGTTTTCGTTTTTGTAGGTTTGTAATGGGTAACAAATGCATCTGATTAACATCCACCTTTTTTTACCATTCTGACGAATTGACATTGTAATCATTAGCATAAACAGAATTTGTTACATGGATTGTTCTTTTTCAAGCTTTTAAAGTGAAACTCCAGCCTAGCCTTTTTTTGTTTCTTTTAAAGTTTAACTTGTCATTTTACTTAATTCTCTGATAAGTAACTGCGCTAGTGGAAAAACACATTGTGAGCTGCTAGTACACAGTGAGATATTTAACACAGTAAACAATACATACAACCAATGTGCTGCGCTTCACAAAGAAAACAGTGCATATACCTACTAAACAAAATACATACAAATCAGAATAAAAAAAGAAGTCCAAAAAAGTCAATAAAAAAGCTCTCAGTGCTTCAATCCCATCTTCCTTATGTGCATTGCACATCACAATTGCCTCCTCCACCAAGAACACACAGAGATGCTTACCAGATATGCATGACTCTCAAATTATAGAGAAGTCATGTAAAGCGTAGTATTATAATTTACATTATCCTGCCAGGTCTCCAACTGTCCTCCGACAGTTCAGCTTCTCAGACGAGAGGGATCCCAACTCCCAGAATTCTTTTTGGCTGTTACTGCATGCATGCATGTGGAAACAGAAAGGAAATCAGGGGCTCCACATGGTGTGAAAACTGACTTATAATTTATAAAGAACACTAAAATTGCACTTACAAATAATGCAAACAATTCCAGCAAGAAAACCACACTTCCAGTGTCACTTCCAGTAAATGTGATGACGTCACAAAAGGCTTCGCCCAATGCGTTTAATCATAGATGACGTTTTTCAAGGCAAGGATACTATGTTGGATCACCATGCTATATATATAGTCTCTCTATGCCTGGGAAATTAGACATACCAAGTTTCACTTTGAAAGGGCCACCATATTGGGCTTTACTCAAACAACCTATATTTTTCTATGCCGGGCTTGTTAGACTTGAAACCAAGCCTTGATTTGGAAATACACCATATTAAGTTTGGTGCCAATCTTCAGACTCCCTTTACAGAGCCACCTAATGGTCAAACAGGTAAAGAAAAAGATGTTCCACTTTAGTAAAATAACCATTTAAGGCCACCAACCCTTCAAACAAGAGGGCAAATTACAAAAATATCTGTGTGTACAACACATCTCCCAACAAAATTGGGCAAGGATAACCACCCCAGAACTATAAAGAGGAATATAGCAAATAAATGTGGCAATAATAAAAAAATAAGATAATCCAAAAATAATAATAAATAGAATACATAATGCCTAGTGCCATTAAGGCAACAACAACAATTATGCTAAAAATAATATTGTCTCTCCCAGGCAGAGTAGGACTCTAAAACTTGTGAGAGTTTGCCCCATGCATACTGACATTATGAATTGACAGGGCAATTCAGATGACTGGTTTAAATAATATTCAACTACATTTAAATATAATGCATGAGGAATTACAGTATAAAGAGAGGTTACATCTGCTGTAACCATCAGATAATCTTCTTGGTACAATACAGTATTCAAAACATTGATGGTATGTTGAGAGTTCTTAAAATAAAGCATCTTGAAAACGAATGGTTGCAAATATAAAGATTACTATAATGGAATTGATCCCACTCACAATAGGACACCCTTGAGGGTGTGCAGGATCTTTATACAGTTTGGGCAAACAACAGATCACCAGAATCAAAGGAGCCAAGGGGACAAGAAACTTCACTTTTTTGCCTAAAATTCCCTGTATGACCCATTTCAACCACCTTTTGTGATTTCCTTTTCCTTTTAAACAGGGCAGTGGGATCATTCATTCAATTTTTGTCCTTCCTCTTTCATTAATAATATTTTAACTATTTTATTATTACTGTAGTCCCCCATCAGTTAGTATTGCTCATTATCTTTATTTAATGAATTTGATATAGTTCTTGCTGCTGTATTTCTAATGAGTCAATATGCATGGGGTAAACGTTCATGAGTGTTATGGTCCCACTCTGCCTTGGAGAGAGTAAAAAAAAATTACTTTGCAACCGCTCTAAGGTTGAGACACATCATGTATTGCACTTCAAATCGAACAAGTGTGAATGAGGTCTAAACCTCAGAAAGAAGGCAAAAAATATGCCCATCTGGTTAACCTGTCTTCTTGCTCACATACAAGAATAATATGCAATTTTAGGAGGATAGATACAGTATATAATGTATGTTTGATGATAAAGCATTATAAATTGCATCCTGAAGAATGCAGCATTTTTTTATCTTTCCATTATCAAATGGAATAATCATCAGATTACCCCACAAATAAAAATAGATTTTGCTTTTGTAGACTGCCACTGGCTAGTTGCCTAGCTGTCATGTTGATCTACTGGCTTCAACCAAATTCACTGATATGAAGTATGCAGATAAGCTGATATGACCTCACTTGGTTCAGAATTGTTTCAGCTCAGTGACTCAAAAAGTCGTGAACCCAGAGACGGACAGGCAGAAGATTAGCAATGGGTAACCCCTTTATTTTTCTCAAAGATATTCTTTACCAGGGAAAAATCATTTAGTGGTATTCATTGTTTGTATACATATTAGTCTATGACTGGTACAGTTAAAGCTGCACACAGGTTAGGCTTTAACACAACTACCTTGAGTATTAAAAAAAGTTAAACATTGGCTACTATTAAAAGCTGGGTACATGAAAAAACTGATACAATGGATCCTTCATTGGCCTGTACAAAATAAGAGTAAAAAATAATTTTAGAAAATGATCCCACTTTGCAATAATAATTTAAATAGAAAGGTGGAGTTACACTATGACAAATAAATCTCAATCATGCAAGCCTAGTAGGCCTGGTTTCTAAACCCAAATTCCTCTGTAGCTATATTTTATGGCAATACATAATTTACAAACATGGAGCTATACTGTAGTAGAGGGCACATAATTCAAAAACAAGGAAATGAAGCAGAATTGTTGTGTTGTCACCTTTACATGCGCCGGAGAGTCCGAGATTAAACATAGGGCACATCATTCAACATTGCAGCAGACATATACTTTTTCACGCCGATAGTGATCTTCCTATATTGTCTTGTGATCACTGCAGCAGTCGTCATGGTAATAACAAAGAGATGGTTTCTCATTCATTCTGGAGACAATCAGACTCCAAGGCTTAAGCTTTTTAATTTAATCTGGACTCTTATTAAGAATCACATCTGACTGCAAATGAGGTCAAATAAAATAGAGATTGCCGATTGCTAAGCTTCTTTGTTATTATTCGATTTCTTGAATATGGAATACGTAAGTGGACAAACTGTAAATTGCCCCTGCATATATTTGTGCTTTTCAAGCCAATTAAGTCATCAATAATCTATTATCCTGCACAGTTAAAAAATACTAGACCTAACTTGTCTGTTATTTTATCAACTGGAATAGGAGAAAGATGTTGGACCAATTTAATCCTTTTGTATGCAGTCTAGTGTACACTGCCCAGTGTAGATGTGAGAATACAAATTTACAAATTACAAAATTACAATGTGACATTCATGTGAGAGACTCTTTTTTCATTTCAGTTGTGTTAAAAGCTAAGTTTGCCATTTCAATAAAATACAGTCAAGGAGCCCCAGCAGAGAGTTAAAAAATGCTGTGCAGTTATTAAATATTATCCCTAAAACATGCCTGAAAAACTACCACTGTAGAGATCAGCCACCTCTTGCCCAGGATCTGGGACACTTGGGATGTGCAGGTTTTGAACGAGGCAGTGCGCTCGCTCTTATCTTCTTGGGTTGGAGCCCTCAATGTACGTAGGATCCCAGATCCTGAACAAGACTGGACTGATCCCTACAGTGTTTTTTGGGCAGACTTTAGGGATGCCACCATGGCTTATTAGTAAGACAATAAGAAAAATATTTCAAAGCTGCACACTGTTTTTTTTTTTTTAACCGCTTGCCGACCGCTGGTCGGCAATTGACGGCGACAGAGTGGCTCTGTAACGCAAATCGCCATCATACGCTCACTGTGTCCGGGGGGGTCCAGGGAGCGGGTGCGGCGGCTTCGATTGCCGCCGGCCACCCGCGATGCCCCCCCCGGAGCGAATGAGCGGAGGTCCGTGTAAGTAAACACGGACCTCCGCTCTGTGTGAGGGGGAAGGGCTGTGACCACTTCCTTTCCCCAGCTAGGCAAGTCCCCCTACAGTTAGAACACGCCCAGGGAACATACTTAACCCTTAGCGCGCCCCCTGCAGGTTAACCC
>BLSH010508625.1:794813-806336 GCA_018402905.1 Glandirana rugosa
AACACGTTATGAAAGGTCCGAGGATTTTTTTTTATTTGCGCACAAAAAAAAAAAATTGGACGTTTTTTATTTTTACCCGCAAATAATATATATTAAAAAAAAATTTTTGCACTTACATAGAAAATTGTTGAATAAACCTAGTAAATCATACGAATTTCTCCTTGACGTCAGACGAGTGTATTAAGCATTATTTTTGTAGAAACGGTAAGTCTTCGAAGGGAGGTTTGTGAAACGTATAATAAAATATATATATGACACTAAGACATGAACGGTTTATACGACGTCTTTAGAGGGAGGTGATTCAGGACGATGTCGGTAAAATTGACACCCGTCGACAAAATGGCTGTAGCAGGACTTAGTGGAGGGAGATTTCTGCAGCATATTTGGCAAGTACAGAATCACAGTATATATATAAAATAATATGCAAAGTGTTTGGAGGGAAGCTTCTGAATGGCAAAGATGTTTTTATTACGAATTATGTGAGCAGACTGCAGTTCCTCTTTAAGCATACTAAATGATCCAAATAAGTTGTTAAAAGATACATTCACGTTTTTAAAAAAAAATTATATATAATAAACGCCCATTTTTATTTTTTGCAGGTTAAAAAAAAAAAACACGCGTTTATTTTTTTTTAGGAGCCTGGAAAGTATTGCACAAGCGATCGGCAGATCACTGATGTAACGCAGGTCTTCTGCAGACTGTCAGCGTGAGCTGTCTGCTCCATACATTGTATGGAGTACGATGTTTCGCAGTTTCACAAGGACAAGAACAGGAAGATTCAATGAAGCGTTCAACAGCTCCACGGTAGTTTATTGAGAACTACAGTACAAGCCAAAAGCACCAAAGGATGTCGGTACGTGGCTATGTGGGCAGAGCCCTGCGCAGCCGTCCTCTTTTCATAAAGTGACAGCTATTAAGGGGAACTTCTCCCCATACTGCTGTCACAGGGAGAGAGGAAATGGGTGAGCCGCTGCAGCAGTGGGAACATGTTACGTGTTCCACCCTAAAAATGGGTGGAACATGTAACATGTTCCCAAAGTTGAACTTATCCTTTAACTTTAAGGGGAAATTACCTTTTAGACGCCTAAACCTTTATTAGATTCCCCCCTTACCTCCTGTTCTGGTGAAAAATGTAATATGAATTTCCTTTAATGTTCGGTCACAGTGACAATAATCACAAGGACACATAGAAAGTGTTACTCTACACAGTGGGGACAGCAATATAAACCTGTTTTTTTTATCCTTTCCCCACTTGATCTAACACTACAACAAAACACTGTAGCAAACATGAAGCTCCACTTTAAATGACTGGAGATAGCGTGTAACATTGGGCAACTGACAGACCAACCTATTCCAGACTTCAGCTGACCTCTGCTTGTCTTAGCAATGCCATTTCCTATATTCATATTCCTGCGGGTTCCTTTTACAGGCTACAACTATATGCTAACAACGTTGACATAGTCTTGCTGTATTGTATTCATAAACAGTAATATGGGGGCTAAATAAATATGCATAGATAAATAAATACTCTTAATACTCATTTCCTAAAGAAAACAACCGCTTAAAGAGGAAGTAAACCCAGATGGGGTTTACTTCCTCTATGTTACCTGTAAAGTAGTTGCATAATAGGCTACTATGCATCGCATAGTAGCCCATTATGTGCCACTTACCTGGAAACGAAGCCTGCGGCATCCAGAGATGTCCCCACTCCAGACCGTGTCGATCCTCAGCCCCTCTTCTTTCTGGGGGCCGCGACTCTGGCGCTGTGACTGGCCGGAGTTGCGTGACGTCACTCCCACGCATGTGCGCGGAGCCGCCAGTCACGGCACAGGGTCAGTGGAGAAACGGCATGGAGGCACATGCAAAACACTGCATATCTCCTGAACCATACAGGTTTGGGAGATATGCAGGGCACCTACAGGTAAGCCTTATTCTAGGCTTACCTGTAGGTTAAAGTGGTTGTCACGAGTTGTTCTGGCCATGTGACCAAAAATCCTAGGCATTTCATCATAGAAGAATCAGACTGGACAAAACAGCTGATGGAGAGAAAGCAAGTGCGGACATTACATTCCATTTTATTTATCCACTTAAGAAGAACGAAAGCGCAGATTAAAATGAACATTTGATTACAGCTCCACCTTAACTGTGATGTTTTTTTAAACAAAAATTATTGTGCCCATCTGAATAACTGAATACATTGTGTTTGCTCAGCACCCACTCTTCTATCATGTAGATCATTGGTTTTCAACCCTGTCCTCAAGTACCCCCCAACAGGCCATTTTTGCCGGTTTTCCTTTATCTTGCACAGGTGCTTTAAGTCAATGGCTTGGCATTTTGGACAGCTATTTTATCTAAGAGAAATTCCAAAAACATGGCCTGTTGGGGGTACTTGAGGACAGGGTTGCGAACCACTGATGTATGGAACAAGCTTAATTAGTTAAAAAAAAAAAATAATTATAATAAAAAATCATAATATTGTTTGCTTTCCTATCCAAAACAATGACCCCTAACCAAGACCTGGTCCAAAATGTGTCTCAATGTCTATTACTATAGTCCTTATGTTGCTAGGTTAATATATACTCTACTTATTAAATGATTATCTTGGATATCAGGAATAAAATTCACAGAGCAACAGCTAACCTAATACAAAGCAAAAAATTGGCATTAAAGAGGAAGTAAACCCAGATGGGGTTTACTTCCTCGATATTCCCCTGCAAAGTAGAAGCATAATGGGCTACTATGCATCGCATATTATGTGTCACTTACCTGCAAACGAAGCCTGCAGCTCCAGCAATGTCCCCTATGCTGGCAACGTCCATCTTCTGCCCCTCTTCCTTTCCGGGGCCACGACTCTGGCTCTGACTGGCCAGAGTCGCGTGACGTCACTCCCGTGCATGCGTGCGGGAGCCGCCAGTCATGACACGATCACAGTGGAGAAACGGCGCGGAGGTCATTTCTTCACTGCGCATGTGCCGAAATGACGTCGGCACAACTAGTACACTGTATATCTCCTAAACGGTGAAGGATTAGGAGATATGCAGGGAACCTACAGGTAAGCCCTATTATAGGCTTACCTGTAGGTTAAAGTGGTTGTCACAGGTTGACAACCACTTTAAATGCTTTGACCAGTAGAATAAAAGCGGTATTAAACCCAAAACCAAAAATGTAATATAGTGCAGCTTACCAATCCTCAGATGTGGTGGCAACATTAGTTTCCTTTTTGTTTTTTTAGGCAATTTTCCTTCTGTTTTCACCAGTGATCTGACCAGTAACACACCCCCTGTATTAGAGTGCCACCAACTCTGGATGAAGGAGCAATGGAGCATCTTTGGACAACAGCAATGTTAGTCTGGGGGGGAGATGATGGTGCCGTACATAGTTGCCCATAGAGCCAGAAGCTGGTACAAAAAAGTGTCTGTATACTTATTTCAATTGGCCTTGCTGAATACTTATGTGCTATACAAAGCATCAGGATGGACTGGATCCTTCCTAAAATTCCAGGAAGAGATCATCACAGCCCTTCTGTTTCCAGATGGTGCTGTGGTCCAACTTCCCAAAGCAAATGCAGTGAGCTGGCTGCATGAGAGGCATTTTCCAGATGTCCTCCGTGGTACCTCTACCCAATGAACACTCCCAAAGAAGATGTTGTGTCTGCAGAAAACAAGGATATTGGCGTGACACCCGCTTTTATAGTCCCTCCTGTCCTGACCAACCTGGTCTTTGCATCTGTGAATGTTACCGTCGCTACCACACACTAGCGGAGTATTCGCATAGGGTACAGCATGACACAGTCCTAGGACACACTTACACTTACCCTTTTTGGAAAGTAGACACCCCAAGCTATTTGCTGAGAGGCATGCTAAGTCCATGGAATATGTTATATTTTGCCACAAGTTGTGTAGAAAAGTAGAGCAAAATGGTGAATTTACTCCTCACTACCTATCACAGTTTCGGAGGCAATGAAAATGACAAGATAGCACAACCCCCCCTCCCCCAAATGACCCCATTTTGGAAAGTAGACACCTCAAGGTATTTGCTAAGCTCTCATTTCTTTTGGAAAATGAAGAAAGAAAATGACATTTTTTTTTCTTTTTCAATTTTCAGAACTTTGTGACAAAAAGCGAGATCTGCATAATACTCAACATGACTCCCAGGACAAAGCTTGGTGTGTCTACTTTCCAAAATGGGGTCATTTGGGGAGGGTTTTGTGCTACCTTGGCATTTCATGGTCTTTGTGCCCTGTACGTGCCAAATAGTCTCATACATGGGGTATGGCCATACTCAGGAGAAGCAGCAGAATGTATTTTGGGGTGTAATTCCACATATGGAATGTGTGAGCAATATATAATTTAGTGGCAACTTTGTGTAAAAAAAAAAATGTGTAATTTTCCCGAAACTTGTGGCAAAATATGAAATATTCAGTGGACTCACCATGCCTCTCAGCAAATACCTTGGGGTGTCTACTCTCCAAAATGGGGTCATTTGGGGGGGTTTGGCATTTAATGGCCTCCAAAACTGTGATAGGTAGTGTGGAGTGAAATCCTTTTCACGCCCTTAGAAATCCTGAAGGCGGTGATTGGTTTTTGGGGTCCTGTAAGCAGCTAGGCTCACAAAAAGTCTCACACATGGGGTATCCCCATACTCAGGAGAAGCAGCAGAATGTATTTTGAGGTGTAATTCCACATATACCCATGGCATATGTGAGCAATATATCATTTCAGTGACAACTTTGTGTAAGTTTTTTTTTTTTTGTCCTTTTTCAATCACTTGTGACAACCAAATAAAATATTCATTGTGCTCAACATGCCTCTCAGAAAATTCTTTAGGGTGTTTACTTTCCAAAAAGGGGTAATTTGGGGGGTTTTGTACTGCCCTTCCATTATAGCACCTCAGGAAATAAGATAGGCAGTCATAAACTAAAAGCTGTGTAAATTCCAGAAAATGATTGTAGACGCTATAACTTTTGCACAAATCAATAAATATACGCTTATTTATTTTTTATTTTTTTACCCAAGACATATGGCTGAATACATTTTGACCTAAATGTATGACTAAATTTGAGTTTATTGGATTTTTTATAACAAAAAGTAGAAAATATCATTATTTTTCAAAATTTTCGGTCTTTTTTAGTTTATATCGCAAAAAATAAAAATCCAAGAGGTGATCAAATACCACCAAAAGAAAGCACTATTTGTGGGAAAAAGGATGCGAATTTTGTTTGGGTACTGCATTGCATGACAGCTCAATTCCCAGTTAAAGCAGCACCGTGCCAAATTGCAAAAAGTGCTCTGGTCATTAAGGGGGTAAATCCTTCCGGGGCTGAAGTGGTTAAATCGTGCTAAATCTATAGAGCTTCTGAGCTAAGCATCCCACTTCTATTCGGCCCCCTATGCAATCACTTGGCCATATGTGACTACAGCTACACTATACAGTATATACCTAATAAAATCACCACACAAATAGCTTTAGCATACTGAACTCAGCCAGGGGACCAACTGAAAATCCATACTGATAACTAAATTATGGAAGCAGGCATCAGTATTTAACTGAATCAGCACCACTGACATGAATGAGAACCATGGCATGAATTTAACGAGTACTGCAATATGCTATGATCAGCCAACAATCCACTATAAATCCAGAAATCACAATTGCAGATAAAGCAGGAACTATAAAAATAAAGGCGCAGGGTGATAAAACAAAAAATGACATTTCCCAGATAGCTAAATTAAACTTTTATCTCCCTGATGTCAAATCTGAGCAGACCGGGGGCCCCTAGTGGACAAATGTTGCAAGGCAACCAAAAGTACACCTGCATTATTAAACCAGAATAAGTCTAAATTATGATCTCTATTGTGCTATCTTGGCATTTCATGGCCTCCGAAACTGATAGGTAGCGAGTGAAATCTTTTTCATGCCCTTGGAAATCCTGAATGCAGTGGTTGGTTTTCAGGGTCCTGTATGCGGCTAGGCTACCAAAAAAAGTCTCACACATGTGGTATCCCCATACTCAGAAGCAACAGAATGTATTTTGGGGTCTAATTCCACATATACACGTGGCATGTGTGAGCAATATATCATTTCAATGACAACTTAGTGTAATTTTTTTTTGTCATTTTTTAATCACTTGTGACAAAAAATAAAATATACAATGGGCTCAACATGCCTCTCAGCAAATTCCTTAGGGTGTCTATATTCCAAAAAGGGGTAATTTGGGGGGGGGGGGGGTTGTACTGCCCTGCCATTTTAGCACCTCAAGAAATGAGATAGGCAGTCATAAACTAAAATCTGCGTAAATTCCAGAAAATGTACCCTAGTTTGAAGATGCTATAACTTTTGAGCAAACCAATAAATATATGCTTATTTGAAGTAATATGTATCAGACATACAAACCTAAACTAGAAGAGAAATCAGTACGGCCCAGTTAAATCTTTTTCAACCACACTCATTTTTCAATTAAACGTTTATTCAGAGCATCATAATAACATAAATGCATCATATCTGCAGTCAGTGTAATGTGCTTCTGGTTTGCATGACATTTCAAGTGCTTATCTTTGATAGAGAAAAAATGAAAAACTACGTACTGATAGGTTTCTTCAGGCTGCAGATCCTCAATGACGTAACTTGTTATGTTCCCTACTGAGATGCTATTGTCTCCCAAGTCTATGTGGTAAGAAATAATTTCTGATCCATTGCAGCACGGCTCATCCCAGCTGAGCAGTAGGCACACCGAAGAACGTATTGTACATGATTCTAGATGGGCACCTTCTGTCACATACAGGTTAGGCACTGCACATGGGGTGGAAGCTGGCGTTCTGCAACTCACTGTATCACTAAATGGTCCAGCTCCAGATAAATTTACAGCCTATGGAGGAAAAAAGTAACAGTATTAAATTAAGCAGCAAAAAAGGAAGACATTAATTACTCCTAAATAAATTCACAAGTGCGCAAATTTCATTTTGATTGTTAAAAGCAAGTCAATAAATTGGGATTCATCCTTGTAACGTATGGTGCCAGACTTGACAGACATTTGCAAAACTGACACAATTGCTTGAACAGAGTAACAAGTTTAAGCTCTCACTGGGCAACACCTTCTGCCATCTTTTAGTTTGCAGCTTCTCTAGACAGGGCATTACAATGTAATTGAATGCTTTGTCTTTGGGAACTTCCAGAAACTGGAAAAGTAAAGGCAGGGATGTGGGATAAAGTGGGAGAGTGGAAACTAGAGACTTGATGCAAAAAGTAGAGTAGCTGTAGAGAGCAGAGACCAGAGATCAAGTGCAGAAGGGAAGATAGACAAATATGGGAAAGCAAGAGCAGAAGAGGAGGAGAAAAGTGACTGGACACAAGGTTGAACTACACAGACTTTCTTTAAGAGAGTGGGTGCAGAGGGGCTACAGCAGAGAATAGGCACAGAGTACAGCACTGGAGAGCCACTGCGGCAGAGGAAATTACACTGGGAGAGATGAAACACTGGGAAGGAGAATAAGAGGACAGTTTAGGAGCATGTGATGGGGGAAGTCAAGGTGAATTACTGGGGAATAGGGATGGACCGAACACCCAACAGTTCGGTTCGCACCAGAACACAGCAAACAGGCAAAATGCTCTAGCGAACATGTGAACCCTATTAAAGTTTATGGGGCACGAACATGAAAAAATCAAAAGTGCTCATTTTAAAGGCTTATATGCAAGTTATTGCCATAAAAAGTATATGGGGACTCGGGTACTGCCCTAGGGGACATGTATCAATGCAAAAAAAGTTTTTAAAACAATCGTTTTTTCAGGAGCAGTGATTGATGGTGGATGTACATCGCAGGACACTTTTTTTTTCTATTTTAATAAAGGAATTGTCAAAAACTGTCTCTTGTAGATTTTACAGATTTGACACTCTTTTACCCATTCACGTAAGGGAGGCCAGGATCAGGCCCCCGCCTGCAGAACCCGACAACCACCGGCCAGGGTTGTCGGGAAGAGGCACTTGTCCCTATCAACATGAGGGGGACCGCAAAGCACCCTCCCCTTTGGGCTCACTCGTCCCCTCCCTTTCCTAGCCTGCCAGGCTGCATGCTTGGAGAATGGATTGGTATGGATTTTGGGGGGGGACCCCACACCAATTTTTTTTAAAAAAAGTTCCCCTTAAAATCTATGCCAGGCCCAAAGGGCCTGGTATGGATTTTGGGGGCGGACCCCACGCTGTTTTTTAAAAACAATTTGGCGTGGAGTACCCCTTAAAATTTTATACCAGACCCAAAGGGCCTGGTATGGATTTTGGGGGGTCCCTACGCCATTTTTTTCTTAATTCTGTCATAGGATTCCCCTTAACCACTTCAATACAGGGCACGTTCACCCTTTCATGACCAGACTAATTTTCATCTTTCAGTGCTCTCACACTTTGAATGACAATTACTCAATCATACAGCACTGTACCCAAACAAAATGTTTATCATTTTTTTCACACAAATATAGCTTTCATTTGGTGGTATTTAATCACCACTGTTTTTTTTCTTTTTTGCAATAAATAAAAAAAAAAATAGCAAAAATTTTGAAAAAAAAAACACTTTTTTTATTTTCTATTACAAACTTTTACCAATGTTGCACCCTCTAGGTAGGTAGGTGCTAGAGGTAAGGTTTTTTTTGGCAGTGTAGGTAAATTCAGGCAGGCATGGATGTTTGCTAGGCCTGTTTGTTTTGATTCTGGGCTGGAAGTCGCTCAAGGTAGGGCTGGGTGATTCACAGGTGGTGTCATCCTGTCAGTGAGACACAGTCAGGAGGACTGGGGAGGCACCCCTGAGAGGACTGGGAGACTGCAGTCATGATGGGTGCAGAACCAGAAGAGTGGACTGTGATGGAAGGGGCAGTGGAGTTCGGCACATGCAGCCAGGAGGGCTAGCAGGGCCTGAAGAGGGCTTACTGGGATCAGTAGCCACATGTGGGGCAGCTAGCATCTGAACTTTCTCTACACTATAGGGGCCCGCGGTCCCTGCCTGCAAAAGGCAATTGCTAGGGCCTGGCTGAGTCAGTGTCAGGCCTCACCACTTCACGCTAGCTGTACCTGAGGATTAAAGAGGAAGTGATGTGCAGGAGGAGAAAGACCTGAGGATTAAAGAGGAAGCGATGTACAGGAGGAGAAAGACCTGAGGATTAAAGAGGAAGCGATGTGCAGGTGGGGAAAGACCTGAGGATTACAGAGAAAGCGATGTGCAGGAGGAGAAAGACCTGGGGATTAAAGAGAAAGCGATGTGCAGGAGTAGAAAGACCTGAGGATTACAGAGAAAGCAATGTGCAGTAGAAAGACCTGAGGATTATTGAGGAAGCGATGTGCAGGAGGAGAAAGACCTGAGGATTAAAGAGGAAGCGATGGCAGGAGGAGAAAGACCTGAGGATTACAGAGAAAGCAATGTGCAGTAGAAAGACCTGAGGATTATTAAGGAAGCGATGTGCAGGAGGAGAAAGACCTGAGGATTAAAGAGGAAGCGATGTGCAGGAGGAAGTTGAAGGAGTATGTACAAGGAGTGTACATAGTTGTCCCAAAACAAATTGCTTTGATTCACGCTGGGCATCTCATAATTTTCCCTAACCCCATCCAAGTTAATTCCCTCAATAAAAATACAAAAAAAAACAAGTGTATGGACTGTTCAATGACTCTGGATGCTTGAGAAATTGAATCGCTGACTGTGACAGACAGGCCACTACATTCAGCAGCCCCTACAGGGGTACCACTACAAAAATAAGTAATTTTTGTTTGTAGATTTGGGCCAAAATTGATACTGCTACATATCTTTGGTAAAAAATAAGCCTAATTAGTGGATATTATTTAGTCTGTGTGAAAGTTATAGAATCTACAAGCTATGGTGCAAATCATAAAAAAATGATCACACCTGATGCATTGTGCTATATACTCTGCAGTAGACTGCTATATACTCTGCTGTTCACTGTATTATATATTCTGCCCTACACTGTGCTATATACTCCGCAGTACACTGTGCTATATACTCTGCCCTACACTGTCATATATACTCTACACTACGCTGTGCTATATACTCTGCCCTACAATGTAATATATACTCCGCAGTACATGGTTATATACTCTACACTACACTGTCATATATATGTTACACTACAGTGTTATATATACTCTGCCCTACACTGTTATCTACTCTACACTACACGGTCATATATACTCTTCCTTACACTGTGTTATATACACTAAGCTGACTGACCGCATACTGCCCTAAATACCCTGCCTAATCTTCATTCATAAAAACTATATACAGCCGCAGTGTAAGCAATCTTATATAGTGTGGGGTGTGGACTTAGCCCATGAGCCATGATTGGCCAAATCATGGCTCTCACAGCACATCGTGCTGTGATTGGCCAAAGCATACAGGTTCTATGAACAAACGAACACCCGATGTTTGACTCGAACATCGAGACCATCACTACTGGGTAAGGTGGGCAGAGCCAGCATAAAAGGAACTATCTGTGGCAGAAAGGATAACGGACGCAATGACTCTCTGGGGCAGAGAGGATGGTGGAAGTCAACTGCTGGAGGCATAGAGCCCCAGAGAAGAAACCAAGGTGAGTGGGTGCCCTCTCAGACTTCTACACATATAAGACCTATCAGAGTTGTACATTGAAATTCTGGAAGATGTAGCGGGTTGATGTATGTGCTTCTAAATTCTCCAAAGCAGAAAACCAAATGATGCTTGCTTAATTTTCATTTTATTGGTTAAGAATTCAGTGGAATGTGTGTTAAAGGATCAATATATAAATAACATCATAGAAACCTAAGCTCTGACAGTAAAGTTATTATAAGCATTAATCTATGTGGTGAAGAAATATTTTAAGCACAATTCCAAGCTTGTCTTAATTCTGGTTTATACCAATCCTGGCCGCTTTAAGATAAAGCAGAGTTCAGATAATTCCTTTAGGGATCCTGCCTTAAGCTGTTTTTTGAAGACAAAATATTAATGTGGACAGTTAAGTCAATGATTATTGCTTCACTGACTTCCATATACCATATTTATACAAGAGCTCCAAAGATGCAGATTTGGGCAGTTTGCTGATAGCTTTGCTCACAAATAGAGTTGAGCGAACACCTGGAAGTTCGGGTTCTGCTGGTCCGTCCGAACTTCGTGACAAAGTCCGGGTCCGGGTCCGGACGGAACCCGAACGATCGCACGGACAACGAACCCCATTGAAATCAATGGGGACCCGAACTTTTAGGCACAAAAATGGCTGTAGGAAAGTCCTGGAAAGCCCCAGAGGGCTGCAAAAGGAAGTAAAATGGGGGTAAGGGTAGGGCAAGTGCCCTACAAAAAAATGGGGACAGGGAAATAACTGTAAATATTTTTAAAAAAATAAAAACATAAAAAAAGCAAAAATGGAGGTGAATGTGGATCATCTTCAAACTGTGTCTGAAAAGTATTAATTAACGGTAGAAGCCATATAACTGTTCTAAAATCATCTTCAAACTAGGGCAAGTGCCCTACAAATAAATGGGGATAGGGAAAATAAATTAAA
>BLSH010508625.1:811262-841932 GCA_018402905.1 Glandirana rugosa
ACGTCATAAGATCAGACGTAGAGGAGTTCCATTATGAATTTTAGACCGGACAACCACCCAGGGCTCCTGACCCCAACTCTTGGTGACGTAGTCCCATTGGTACCTTCACCTTATAAAGTTGAGTGTCCATTATTCTACTTCCGTGGTTTTACACGGTGACGGATCGATAAAATACCCCTTGAACTAGAGATTACCTAACACAGGGTACATCTTACCATTACAACCAAACACTCATCACAACTCGCTTGGGCCTGACATTGCAAGCCCAGGCATGGCTTGAAATCCCACAGGCACCGTGCCTGGGCCTGGGCCTGTAAAGTTTTTAGCAAGCCCAAGCCAGGCCCCAACCCGAACGATTTTTGAAATGTCCGGGTCCGGGTCCGTGCCACGGACACCCTAAAGTTCGGTACGGACCCGAACGTTACAGTCCGGGTTCGCTCAACACTACTCACAAACCAACATTACCATTCTACATGGGACACAATCCATTAGAGATCAAGTTCCCCATAAAATAGCTAGGCAGTGGCACATTTTGGTGCCTTCATCTTATTACCTGTGAGTTGAAATATTCCACTTCCATGGTTACCCTGATGCAGTGGTTCTCAACCCCAGTCCTCGGGACCCACCAACAGGCCAGATTTTAAGTATTACCTTGAGGAGATGCAGACTAGAATACTGCAATCACTGAGCAACAAATGATATCACCTGTGATGCATTTCAGTTATCCTGCAAACCTGACCTGTTAGTGGGTCCCGAGGACCGGAGTTGAAAACCACTGCCCTGATGTAATATTCCATACTCCCATTGCACAGGTTGCTATATAAAGCTAGCACTATTGTGAAACCACTATCAACAAAAACATAAAAAATGTATATAAATATGTGCAGCACCCAAAACAGATCCTAAAAAGATCCCAGCAAATACATGTGCATGTATATTAAAGCTCCATCCAGTGCTTTTTCCCCACTCATTTTTCACTTCCATCACCGCAGTGCTCTTCAGGTGTGCCTTCACCTCCTAAGATTGAAAAAGAGGTCTTTAATAGCATAGGTATCAATCAGCCTCCCAATGACTCCTCCACATAGATCTTATCCAAATTCCTAACAAGGCTTTTTTTTTCCATACTGGGCATGATATGGATCAAAGAAGGATAGAAGTGACACTCATGGTGCTTACTGTTTACTTTATTAAAAACATAACTAAAAAATTGCACTCACAATTGTGGATCGATGTAAACAAGTGCACAGCAATCAGTTTCTTAGCAACAGTATATACTGTGGTAACTCCACCTTGCGCGATGACATCACAGCCACGCCCATCTGACGTGTTGCATAGACCGGACGTTCCCAAAGTAGCTGTCTACATACTCGCCTACATGAATGCATCATCGATCCAATGCTTCACCTGTCCCCCACCATCTCTAAGGCCAGGAACCAACCGATCAAAGATTGCTGATTGCTCAGTTCTCTGTCTCCAGTGAGCAGAAAGCATTGGGCTGTGGACAGGATGGAGCGTCAGTCTCAGACTCTTAGCGGCACGCTGAGAGGCTGGTCAGGAATCTGGGTGGAGCCCAACAATAAAGTTGGAATCACTCCAGAGTCTGGACTGGCCAGACTTTAGCCCACTGTCTGTTGAATACGGGTCACAGGAGAGCAGAACAAAGTGCACTCCTGTGACCTACAAAAGTAGGGCCAAAAGAGCATCAGCTCTACTTCTCCTTTTAATGAATGTGAAAAAGCACTGGATACAGCTTTAATATATGTGCACATATTTTTTATACCTATTACGAAGATGGTTGGATACTTTAATAACAATTCTTTTGTGTGAATCTTTGCACATATACAGTATCTCACAAAAGTGAGTACACCCCTCACATTTTTGTAAATATTTTATTATATCTTTCATGTGACAACGCTGAAGAAATGACGCTTAGCTACAATGTAAAGTATTGAGTGTACAGCTTGTATAACAGTGTAAATTTACTGTCCTCTCAAAATAACTCAAAACACAGCCATTAATGTCTAAACCGTTGGCAACAAAAGTGAGTACACCCCTAAGTGAAAATGTCCAAATTGGGCCCAAAGTGTCAATATTTTGTGTGGTCTCCATTATTTTCCAGCACTGCCTTAACCCTCTTGGGCATGGCATTCACCAGAGCTTCACAGGTTGCCACTGGAGTCCTCTTCCACTCCTCCATGACGACATCACGGAGCTGGTGTATGTTAGACTTTGCACTCCTCCACCTTCCGTTTGAGGATGCCCCACAGATGTTTAATAGGGTTTAGGTCTGGAGACATGCTTGGCCAGTCCATCTCCTTTACCCTCAGCTTCTTTAGCAAGGCAGTGGTCGTCCTGGAGGTGTGTTTGGGGTCGTTATGTTGTAATACTGCCCTGCGGCCCAGTCTCCGAAGGGAGGGGATCATGCTCTGCTTCCCTCAATGTTCTGTAGCTTCCCAATACCGGCAGCACTCATGCAGCCCCAGACCATGACACTTCCATGCTTGACTGTAGGCAAGACACACTTGTCTTTGTACACCACACACGCTTGACACCATCTGAACCAAATAAGTTTATCTTTGTCTCATCAGACCACAGGACATGGTTCCAGTAATCCATGTCCTTAGTCTGCTTGTCTTCAGCAAACTGTTTGCGGGTTTTCTTGTGCATCATCGTTAGAAGAGGCTTCCTTCTGGGACAACAGCCATGCATACCAATTTGATGCAGTGTGTGGTTTATGGTCTGAGCACTGACAGGCTGACCCCCCACCCCTTCAACCTCTGCAGCAATGCTGGCAGCACTCATACGTCTATTTCCCAAAGACAACCTCTGGATATAATGCTGAGCATGTGCACTCAACTTCTTTGGTCAACCATGGCAAGGCCTGTTCTGAGTGGAACCTGTCCTGTTAAATCGCTGTATGGTCTTGGTCACTGTGCTGCAGATCAGTTTCAGGGTCTTGAGAATCTTCTTATAGCCTAGGCCATCTTTATGTAGAGCAACAATTATTTTTTTCAGATCCTCAGAGTTCTTTGCAATGAAGTGCCATGTTGAATTTCCAGTGACCAGTATGAAAGAGTGAGAGCAATAACACCAAAGAAAAAACACCTGCTCCCCATTCACATCTGAGACCTTGTAACACTAATGATTCAGATGAGGAAAAATGGCTAATTGTCCCAATTTGGACATTTTCACTTAGGGGTGTACTCACTTTTGTTGCCAGCGGTTTAGACATTAATGGCTGTGTGTTGAGTTATTTTGAGGGGACAGCAAATTTACACTGTTATACAAGCTGTACACTCACTACTTTACATTGTAGATTGTAGCAAAGTGTCATTTCTTCAGTGTTGTCACATGAAAAGATATAATAAAATATTTACAAAAATGTGAGGGGTGTACTCACTTTTGTGAGATACTGTATATTGCGTGGACATTATATTATAAGGTTTCACATATGTTTTGAGATATTCACTTCATGATAAGAATTTAGGTTTTTTAGAAGTTGAGTAGTTTTAGAAGTAGAGCGCTGCACATATTTATTTTACGTTTTATATGCTGGTTAACAGCTGAATGTAATATTGTGCCTTTTAGAGCCACTTCTGAGCCTTACAAGGTATCCCGGGTGTAAGTCATGTCTGTAAAAAGGTTACAGACACTGAACAGCTCACAGCTTAAGAAGTTTTTGGCAGCGTAAAAGTAAATAAAAAGTTAGCAGAGGTGACCCCTGTCCACAGAGGTACATTTCTCAACAAGCTTCTCAACACCTACATCATCTTCTTTTTAAACAATATATAGGTTAATATAAATATATGTCAGCAATTTGCTATCTGGTGTAGCCCCTAGAAAGTGACTATTTGATGTATTTGTCTGGAATGTTTTTAAAACATCTTTTAAATGGGAGTTACACTCCTAACTAAAAATATTATGATAAAAACCAAACTTGTATTTTTTTTTTACTTTAGGTTCTCTACAGTTGCCGCATGGAAGTTCAAAAGGGAAGAGGTTCCTCTCGAAAAGAATCATGGCTTCTCCAATCCAAAGGAGAACTGGTGCACCCAAACCTGCACATAGCAATGATTCTCCATGAGCTTGCTGATTGAGCTCGGTGGACTACAAAGTGCTAAAATATCCAGCTTAACACCCAGCTCAGCAGTTGATTGAAGGTTTTGAAGACTGAAAAAAAACAATTCCCTGCTAAAAGAAAGGGAACTAAAAATCCCTGCAGGAAGCCTAGGTTCTTAATTCTTGATTAAGCAGTTAGTAGATGGAGGGGGGGTTCCACCATTAGGGACCATACCTTGACTTGACCTCGGTACTATAACACGATGGTCAAGATCTAAATATCTCCAATGAGTCCTTCAATGAACAGGAGTGAAATCATGAAGGCCTACTTTTTAAATGTCACAGATAAGTCTGCAAACCAACGAGGGAGATCCTGAAGTTGGCCAAAGATCTGAGAGGACAGATACATGTGCAGGCACAGTTTGTCCTCCTGGATTCTTGTTTTTTGGATGGCAGACATATGAACATAGAAGCTCTGAGTAAATGGATCAGCGAGAAGGATTGTCACCCAAACTGGCTAAAGTTGGCTGGATTAGGTATCATCTCAAGACCTGCTACTAAAAAGCAGTAAAAGAAAATGGTGATGATAGCTTTTAAATTAAAGATATTTTAATTGACTTTTACCAAAAATAAACAGCATTTCTAGTAAACTGATAACTTAAAGTATCTGAACAGAGAACTGTATTTGCTGCCCACAGCAACCATTAAACTTTGCCTGTTTATTTTATATCTCAATAAGTGTTAGCAACCAAGTCTAAAGCTCTTCTTTCAGCAGCTTCCATGCATGTGACCAAGTGTTGCATTTATCATATTTCAATCAGCATTTTTTAAATTTTTAGTTTTCAACCAATATTTTGCACTACATTACATATACAGTATTTAAAATATTTTAAGAGAAAAAAAAATACCATTAAAATAGCATAGAGTCCTAAATAGGATGTGCATTAGTTTCACAAATGAGCACAATAGTAATAATAGTAATAGTCCATCTCTCAGATGTGTAGACTATCTGCAGCTATCTTCACTGATGCTCCTATTTTGTCAGGCGTGATCAGGTTTTTCTAATTGACAGTTTCTTCTGTATATTTACATTCTAGTTGCTATAGTGAAAGGTGTTAATACAGTTTCAAGAGCTGGTTCAAGGACACACACTCAGAGGTAAATATAGGTTTCACATAGCTCTAGGCTCATCCTCAGCTGAAATCGCTGGATGCAATGAAAACCTTACATCATTTTCTAGCCTGCCGCTGAAATTATTTCCTGTGTTTCAAATTGGTCTGGGGCATCGGCTGTCATCTTTGCTAGAAAACTCATTCTATTTTGTATGTACTCATTACCGTAAAAATTGGTTGCATTAATCTTGTTATCACAAATAGATTAGCATATTGGACCATTGTATCCTCTGCTGAAGTCCCAATGGGCTTATTAGATAAGGAAGCGTGAAGGGTAATGGTGTACAGTAACCCAGAGTAACGAAGGACGATTTGTCAACTTAGAGCATTCAAATCATAAAAATGCTTCTACTGCTAGACATGGGTTACAGAATGATGTTCTCTGTGATCCATTAGGGATGTTTTTCCTTTGATTTCTGTTCCAGACACAAGAGGAATAGAAACAAAATCCCTCCAAAGTAAGGGAAATTCTTTCTTAGACATGCTGTCACCAAGCAGTCCCCATTGGAAAATTCCCCCTCTGTTAAAGTTTTGGTGACAACTCAATATTTGAGAAGTGGAGACACAGACAGCACAAAAAAATAACTCAACCAAAACTGAAAAAAACATACGCTTTAAAGTAGGTTTACACAAAATTGGCAAGATAGGTGTGTCAGGTTATTCGAGGCATATTAAAACCTGAATAGTTGTTGTAAATTGACGCATTCGACTTTCTCTACATGAGACTCAGCTTGAACCCTACAGTGGGTCTAGTGTGTACATCTGAATGTATTTGCACTTTAACTGAAGTATATACTCTAAGTTTTTTTTCCTTTGTGTTTTCATTGGGGTAGGGGGGGCCCTCTGAAACTGAACACAAAATAACAAAATACAGAGAAACGGAATCAAACCGAACTTTAACTCATAAAATGATACAATCACATTTTCCACACAAAGTACAATTTTTGGGTTTGTTGAAGACACAAGCTGCAACTGCTGGAACATAGCAGAGGGCTGAAGAGAAGAGAAGAGAAGAGAAGAGAAGAGAAGAGAAGAGAAGAGAAGAGAAGAGAAGAGAAGAGAAGAGAAGAGAAAGAAAAACAGGCAAATCAAGGGACATGGACATGGACAAATTACAGAATAGAAGGCCTGGGTGAAAACCATTACTGATTTCATCAGCTGCTACAAAATTTACAAAAAGGACAAAGTTATAAAAAAGGCAGATATTGACCCCATTTACACACTATGGGCATATATAACAGAAACTAAGCCGTTGGCAGTGTTTTTCAGAAACTGTGTCATACCTGAAGTCTACAGCAGTATTGTGTTGCTGGTAATAAATCAGACATCTGAAAACTGGTATCAGAGCCACTGTAAACTAATTCTAGGGTATCCTCATCCTTTGCCCACTGCAGTCTGTATCCAGAGATGTCTGCACCATTGCTCTCAGGACTCTGCAAAAGAAAATGCATTTTAATTAACCCATAAAAATTCACCACAGTGTGAAGGAGCTAAAATTCAATTCTGTCCTCTGCACTGAAATGTGCCTGTTACATTACACACATCCAATACCCATTTGTTCCTCACTGACATTATATAAACTGAGCTCACAATAACTAAACAAAGGCAAGTGCAGGCAATTAGCCATTACTGTGTTGCACATGACAGCCTTACTTAGAGGTAAAAGGCATTCACATCCCACTTGCCCTTCAGTCTTTAGTTAATTGTTTCAGAGATGTTGGATGTTCACAGACATATTCATAGCTTTTTTATAGACAGCCATTCCAACCCAAACAGGAGGCTTTTGAGTGATGAATTGCATATTACAGCGCCTGTTAGCTTTATCACCAATTTCTGTTATTATTTTCTGTAAAAAAGAAAATCACCTCTCATTAGGGTTGCCACCTCATCCCTGTAAACCTGAATACATATGAATTATGCAGATTCTGAGGCTAATTTAATGCAGATAAGGCATCAAGTGAGTTTATTTACCACCTTAATCAGCCACAGAACCTGAGTAATTAAAGGAGTTGTAAAGGCAGAAGGTTTTTTTATCTTAATACATTCTATGCATTAAGATAAAAAACCTTATGTGTGTAGCAGCCTCCCCAGCACCCCCTAATACTTACCCTGAGCTATTCTCTCTCCAGCAATGTCCACAATTGTCTAAGCCATCCGGGACACTCCTCCTGATTGGCTGAGACACAGCAGCGGTGCCATTAGCTCCTGTGGTTGGCAATCAAAGTCAGTCAGCCAATCAGGGGAGAGAGAGGGCTAGGTCGGGGCTCGGTGTCTGAATGGATACACAGAGCTCTGACTCTGGGGGCACTGGATAGGAGGGAGGGGCCAGGAGCAGCAAATAGGGACACGAGAAGAGGAGGATCCAGGCTGTTCTGTGCAAAACCAACTGCACAGAGGAGGTAAGTATAACATGTTTGTTATTAAAAAAAACAAAAAACAAAACAAGACTTTACAACCACTTTAATATGTGTTTGCATTTAAAGGGATGAGGTGGCGACCCTACTGCGGGACCATTGAGAAAGCGAAATGCATCTCGCGCATGCACAGTGGGAAGCTGACTGTGAAACACCAGGAAGTCAAAGCCGGCTTCTCACAAGCAAGATGGTGGCACCAGGGACTTGAAAACTGACGAGTAGCTATAGTATTTGCAGCTGCCGACTTTTAATGTTAATATAACTGACCAGAGCTCCTCTTTAGGAACAGGTAACACAACATGCCATGACTGCATTATCAATATATGGGGTCATCATATAACCCAGGGTTTCTCAACTAGGGTTCCTCCAGAGATTACTAGGGGTTTCTTGAGCAATGAGCAATTTCTGCCTCTCAGATAAATTTCCAAAAACCATTTATCTTTTTAGCTATCTATAAGATGGTGGGTCTCCCCGATGACCACAAAAACAAAGAGCATTCTTCTCACTGACCATCACACTAATGTATCATGAATTGTAGATATAGTCATTTTAAGCAGGGGTTCCTTGAGGCCAGAAAAATATTTTAAGGGTTCCTCTGTGTTGAAAAAGGTTGAGAAAGGCTGATATAACCTCTTATATCACCACTTATTCGGTATGCCATGCAATCTACCAAGGTGCTTGAAACAAACTGAGTATTACCACAAAGTGTACCTGGAGAAACAATCAGATCAACTGGGGGCAGTTATGCTAAAGTGTATTTAAACTTAAACAATGGACTTATTTGATATGCCGCCTTTTGGTCTGGTAAATAAGGATGGGCTCGGGCGTGTTTGGAACTGAACGTGCCTGAGTCCGCCAGGAAGTGAACCCTGCCCTGCGCTAATCACAGGCAGTGAGACATTTCCCTGATGCGCGGCTACAGTGATCAGGGAATGTCACACTACTGCCTGTGATTAGCGCAGCGCAGGGTTCACTCCCTGGCGGACTCGGGCGCGTTCAGTTACGAACATGCCCGAGCCCATCCTTGCTGGTAAATATACCTTTGGGAGTATTTAGGAGGATTTGCTAAAACTAGAGCAGACAGAATCTGGAGCAGCTGTGCATAGTAACCATGCAGCTTTTATCTTCAGCCTGTTCAGTTAAAGCAGAAATAAAGTAAAAAAAAAAAAAAGAAAAAAACCTACAAGCAGGCAGGCTTTTTATTACAGAAGAGGTATGCAACGTCTTTTCTGCAGTAAAATAAGCTTACCTGCCTGTTCCCAAACACCAGCGGAATGTACACTGAGCTGCATATGCACAGTTCAGTTTGTATCGTGCCTGTGTGCTGGGATGAATGGTGTCTTCCTGTACCAGCCAATCAAGACAGCTAAAGACCAGTACCTGGAAGAAGCTGGGCATTAGATACCAGTGAGGGACTTTGTGAGCATTGGACCATTGGAACAGAAGTAAGTATTGCTTTATTTAGTTCCACTTTAAGCTTTGAATATGAAAGTTAGAAGCCGATTGGTTGCCATGCACAACTGCTTCAGATTCTGTCTGCTCCATTCTTCTGTAAATTCCACTTACGGTGTTATATTTGTTTTATAGGGGCAAATAATACCTGTTGATATGTCCTTGGCACACTTCCTGTATTATCTCAAAGACCCCTCCTAATTCTTATCTTGAACTACAGAATGATTATGTTTTATGAGCTAGAGATCTGAAAGTCGAAGTGGTTGAGTAGTTTAGCAAAAGACACTGGGCAGGGCTGACACCACTGAGTCTACAAAAATGTTGTGTGTTGTCAATCACAGTAGGGCTCAAGAGCCAAGTACATTTCTGGCAGATCAGCAGGTATTGTTTTGTACTTGCAGTGCCTTTAAAGGGAAAACACATGGGGAAATGTGAATGTATTGCAGACATGTATTGTATATGGTTTTATTTTCACCTTGATATATGCTTTAAGCAGTTAGGTTTACTACTAATCTGAACTGTGTGGAAGCTAAATGTCAGGCAAACAACTAAGTACATAACTGAAATACATATAGGAGTTGTTTTAGCTGCCAAGGTATTTGTGTTTGTGCCAGTCCTGAGGTTTACATAGAACACCAGGGGAGGAGATCTAACTTTTCTCTGATGCAGTTCAGTAACACAGATCTACTCCCTGTCCCCAGCCTGAACTGATGAATGAAAGGAAATTCAGTAGACTGATAACCTTATCCTGGCATTACTCTGCTCTCTCCTCCAGTCATCTTGCTCCTTGCACTGCAGCTCAACTGATTGGCTCCTTGTGCTGCTTCTCCATCTGTTAGTCTGAGCTCTGCTATATTGGGACTGCAAGGGGCTGATACCAGGTCAAATTCAGGTATTTACACTGATTGCATTTAACAATACATCTAAGGAATACAAAACTGTATTAAAGTGTGTATTTTTATATCTGCCTTGAGTATATCTTTAGGTAAAAATAAAAATAAAGTATTGTGTTTAGATTTACAAGCTGTAGAACCATTACCAAACATGGTTTCAATGTCAAACTGCGTAATAGGAAAGGTCGATTTTGTATATTTCAGATGTTTTAAGCAGCCTACAAAACACATTGAGCACACGTTCAATCAAAGCAATGATTCCAATTCTGTCTCATCAGGGAAAGCGTTGTGAAAAAAGGGCTTCAATAAGGGGCTGGATTTCTGACGACACCAACACTTTTTTTTTATTTTAAAGCAGGCGCTCATCTTACCTCCCAGCTTATATGTACACATGTGTCAGAGAGGAATGTCAGAACTGGAGGCCTGCACTGTGCGGGTGGTCCTGCTGCAGTCGTGACTTCTGTAGCGTTTGAATAAGGCCCATACTGAAATGTAACAAATATATGTTAGTTTCATTCACTAATTAAAGGCTTGCTAAAAGCTGTGGTTAAGAATTCATGGGTCAGGGTTTATGATATGCTAAACACACGTAACAAGTTGGAAAGCAAACTTTTCTTTTTCTAGTACATTCTGTTTAATGCATGTCAAAACTTTATCACACTATCACTTTTGTTATCATAAATTATTGGTACAGGCTTCTTAAATTAAAAGATAAAGCGATGCACAACTCACTTGTAAAGGGAACACTGCAGATAAATCCAACGAGCAATACTGTAATATTCAATTCTGATTGGTTACTATGCTTACAGGTCTGTTCACATATATGGGAATTGAATGTGTTTTGAACCACATCTGATTCGCATGACATGTGAACCAAACAGGCTTTCTATGGAGCAGGTTCATATATCTTTGGTGCAGAGGCATTGCAATCTCAGTGTGAATTTGAAACGAGTCCTGTGCATTTTCTGAGCACATGTGGCCTGGTATGGTTCAGGGCGGGGGAGATTGCTCAATCCCCCCCTTTCCTGGTCTGCCAGGCTGTATGCTTAGATAAGGTCTAGTATGGATTTAGGGGTGGGGGGGGGGCATGCCATTTAAAAATAAAAAACATTGGGGTTTCCCTTAAAATCCAAACTAGGCCCGAAGGCCTGGTACAATGAAACATAAATCAAATATATAGCGAAATCCAAATGTGTCATATATTTCATTTACATTTAATTGAATATCATATTTTTTTACACATTGCTATACACAGTATGTTGAATGGCATGTTGATTGATTTACACATGTTGGCACATTAGTTTATTTATTTCTTGAACTATATATGCCTTTTTATATATAAGTTATTTATGTATGTACTTATGTGATTTTTAAAAGGGGATAAGCACACCAGTTTCTTTTAAATTGTTAATTTAGTCTTGCGTACAGGCTTAGTTGGTGTAGCTGTCAGCATTGATCTGAGTGCATGTTATATACTTTTGAATATCTATTAGTGTATGACCAGCTTAATTCCCAAAGCCTCTTCCTTGGCAAGATCCCCACTATTAGTTGAGATCATTGGTAAAAAAATTGCACGGGGGTGCATTGGGTACATAACAGTTATTAACATATGGTGGTGTGATAGCATGTTCTCATTTCTTGTCCAACCTCGCCATCTCCAGATCTTACTTATTAAATAACTTACCCACAATAACAGCTTAAGGGTCCTCACTCAGGCTATTAAGGCCTGATGAGTTGGATGCCGCTGGCTAGTGAAAGTGCAGGCTGAGGAGAGGTCCACCCAGACCCAAAGCATACTGCACACATAGGAAAAGATAGCCTGACCACCTCACACCTTGCCAGCCCGAGTGGTCAGCAGGTAAAAAACAGCCTCAGCTCGATTCATCCAGGCAACACGGCCAAGATATTTTGCTCCATCCCCAGGACTTAATCATGGTGATGAGGGTCTGCTGGTGGCACGGGAATACATACCATCATCAGGCACCTAAATATTGATGTAGATGTAAAGCACTCAAAATTTTAAAGGGACAGGTGAGTGAAAAGTGCACTGTGAGTCCAAGCCCCTGAAAAGCAACCACAGTCAGGAAGTTCACATGTAATATAGCAGTAATTAGAACTGAAAAACAATTTAGAGGCATGCATACACAGGAGCAAAAGGCAGAAAGGGACTATAGACAACAAGTAAAAAAAATGAAAATAAAAGTATTGCATTTAAAAAGCAAATAAGAAAAAAAAGAAGAAAAATTACAAAATGCCGCAAGCGATCCTAAAAAAACCTAATCCCCCCTAGTCCACTATTTAGCTATTGGCGTTCAGTACAAAAATATGTAATACGAAAAAAGCTAAAAACAAAAACATGTCTTAATTTGGCCATAGATGGTGCGTTTTTCATTCCCGCAAGCGCGGATCTCTCCCGTGTAGCTATTGTGTTCTCCCAGTGGAGGGGCGCGTGGAGCCATCCCGGCTGGAAGAACACACAGTGATTATTGCTAGCGGCTATAGCCTCGAGCAATAATCACATGAAAAATCAGACAGGCTGGTTGTACCAAAGCTGATTGATCGATCAACTTGCGTATAATCCTAATAAACCTGGGTGGTAGATCCCAATCGTAAAACTAAAACAAAATTTGCAAAAAAAAAAAGTCCAAGGTTCACAGAAGGAAAAAAGGACAAAGACCCCATACAATATATCTCATACCTAACAATAATAATCCATGCACAAACGTTTAAGAGAAATTTGTGTGAGATAGGGGTCAAAACGAAGTGATTCAATTTTTTCACTTAAAATTGTGGTTTTACATCAATATTTAGGTGGCTGATGATGGTATTTATTCCCCTGCCACCAGCAAACCCTCATCTCCATGATGAAGCCCACTGGGTGGGGTGAAACATGTTGGGGCCATGGCCTGGATAAAGCGAGCTGAAACTGCTTTTACCTGCTAAACACTCAAGCTTGGCTAGGTGTACAGCAGCCGGGCTATCGCTTTCTATTTCTGCAACTCAGTCTTATAGCTGCCTCTCCATCTCCCAGTATGAGCGTTCAAGGACTGCATGAGGATTATACCAAGTCAAATTTAGGTACTTGGCCTGCCTGCATTTAAAACAAGTACATTTAATATACTATTGAACATAGAGCTGCAATAATGTGTGTATTTTATATATGCCTGTAGTTCTGCTTTAATTTACACAGAGTATACGTATATAACAGAATTTCTAAATAAAAAAAAATCCATGTTTGAAAATGCAGGGTGAAAGCATCATTACTCATTCAAATAAACAATTGTGTATAATGATGGCACTGAGAAAATACACCAGAAATTATGCATGGCGTGTGAATTTGCATTAAGCAGAAAACAGAATCACTTACTCCTCCATCATTCAGGGCTCGTACTCTGAAAAGATAAGTGCTTCCAGGAAGCAGATCGCTTACTGTACATTCCAAATCACTTCCATGGTAGACCTGAGTGGTATGTCCTCCAGGTACACCGAGCTCTAAGCTGTACTCTGATACCGGGCATTCTGACCCCATCACAGGGGGATCTGAGGGGAAATGTTAGTGGATAAATCAGAATGTAGAATTGAAAAACTGCATGTATTATTTTTAAACATGTTTCAGTAATTTTAATAAGGTCTACTGGACGATGAGTCTCATTGCAACATTGAGCCATTGTCTGTTCTTTAACCACTTCAGCCCCGGAAGGTTTCATCCCCTTCCTGATCAGAGCATTTTTTGCGATACGGCACTGCGTTACTTTAACTGACAATTGCACAGTCCTGCGACGTTGTACCCAAACAAAATGTATGTCCTTTTTTCACACAAATAGAGCTTTCTTTTGGTGGTATTTGATCACTTTTGCAGAGATTTTTTTTTTTTGCGCTATAAACAAAAAAGACCGTCAATTTCGGGAAAAAAAAATGTATACTTTCTGCTATAAAACACATCCAATTAAAAAAGAAGTTAAAAATCCAATCTCTTCATCAATTTAGGCCAATATGTATTCTGCTACATATTGTAGGTAAAAAAAAATCCCAATAAGCGTATATTGATTGGTTTGCGCAAAAGTTATCACGTCTACTAACTATGGGATAGATTTATGGACTTTTTCTTTGTTTATATATTTTTTACTAGTAATGGCGCCAATCAGTGATTTGTAGCAGGACTGCGACATTGAAGCGAACAAATCTGACACTAAGTGACACTTTTTGGGGACCAGTGACACCAATACAGTGATCAATGCTAAAAAAAATGCACTGGCAGGGAAGGGGTTAACATCAGAGGCAATCAAAGAGTGTGCTTTCTAACTGTGGGGAGAATGCTGTGACTGCAGGAAAACAGAGATCCATGTTTCTGCTTAGCAGAAACATAAGATCTACATTTTCCTCCCTCACAGAACAGCGGTCTGCCTTGTTTACATAGGCAGACCGCCGTTCTGCCTCTCGTCTGAATGTCCGCAGGTAGCTGGTGGCCAATGCGGCCACTGGACCCGCTGATTGGCTCCCGCTGTGTCCAATCATAGTGGGAGTGGGTCAACGGCGGCAGGCGCGCCAGACCCGGAAGACCCGAACAACATACAGGTACGTTGTTTAGTGCAGCCAGGCCTGCTGCAGTATATGTGAGGTGGGTGGTCTGGAAGTAGTTAAAATGGAAGTAAACCCATTGATTTAACAGCTTCAAAAAACAGTTACATTTCCAGCATGTGCCAGGAATGTAACTGTCACATTGGTTGTGCTCGCAACCAAACTGTCAAACCATCCAATGGCTGGTGTCATAACTGATCACACGTGCAGCATCATGGCAGTTGGAAATTAAACATTGGCAGCTTCCTTGGCTGAAAACAATAGGAGGGTTTACTTCCACTTTAAGCTTTAGGATTATGGCAGACTATTAATTGAAGAACTAGTACACCAGCAACTGGATTTTTAGTAAAAGCATGATAAGGTTCCACAGTCTTTTCCTACAAGGCCATAGAGCTTATAAGTAATATTAAGCTTATACTCAAGAAGAATAGCAATTGTTTCTCAGGAGAATGGGTAAACACTTTAAGGGCCCTAAGATCCCAATATGTAAAGGTTGACAGAACTAGTCTGGACACAAACTTTTTGTGGGGCATTAACTTTCTTTTAATGAATTTCCTGTCCAGTTATTATACTGAACAGCAAAGTACACCTGCTGGAGGCTTAAAGGGAACCACTGGGCATCTGTGATCATCTCCATTCTTGAACTGTTATTAACGTGCAGCCTTACCTCTTAGGAGATGCTTGTTTTTGGCTATTTAGTTGTATTTTCTTCATGTTGTAGCAAAATAGTCAGGCTGAGTATCAAGCTGTTAAGATTGCCCTGTTTCCTGCCTGAACCCCGCTGCTCTGCTGATATCAGACACTGAAAATGTACATGCTGCCAGGTTACATGAAAGAAAAAGTAAATAGGTAGATAACTGACAGATTTACACTTCTTTAGCAACTAGACAATGTCATTTTTAATGTCTGTTTAGGAGAGAGATAGGTCAGCCTCAGTGGGGGCCTATCATCCTTACACTGACCTGATATTTTTGCCCCGACATGAAGAAATATCAAAGATATGACATAGTGCATGCATGCACACACATACTTATCCCTGAGAGATAAGGGCGCACTATTATAAAAACTGGTGGAATATCAATTATTACAAATGACCTGACTGGTTCTCTTTAAATGATTGATAATGTAGTATAACAGGCTTTAGAGAGAATTTTATAATGCAGAAACTTCTGTTGTAATCAAAACAATGTTTCCCCTGCCCGGTCTATTCTGGGTAAGCACAGGGTGTACCAACCCTTACACTCCTATTAATGCCAAAGTCTGGTTACACTCCCTAAAAAAGGCCAGAACCATCTACCCATCTTCAGCTTAGCGTACACCTTTTTAAGGTAAATGACATTTGTTGGAGCTAGCAAACACTGCATGGCTACAGGCAGGACAGGTAGCGGAAACACTGCCCCCTCCATAATCATGCAAACTGCTTCTGTTTTCTATTGAAGGGTACAAACACAGAACATCGACTTACCCCATTGTAAATGTACTTCTTTGTGCTTTGGTTTGCCTACCACTCTTGGTGCTTGACAAGGACCTGGTGCTACACATATTGTGCGAATAGGCTGACTTTCAGAACACTATGAACAAAAACATTGTTCAGATACAGACATCATTTAGACAAACCAGTCACTAAATTTGCCAGGAAAAATACATACTGCACTGTCACCCTTTTATCTTTCTCCGGGTTATTTCACCATAATGGAGTAATATATTGTTATCATGTTTTACAAAAGTGAGGGAATGGTTGCCGGGCTAGACTAATAATGATCCCCATGACTAAGCCCCAGGGGGAGGAGTGAAATGCGTTGGGGGCCTGGCCTGGTCGGAGTCCAGGCTGAGGTTGCCACTCCATTCATCGTAGTAGGACACCATAGATGTGCAACTTCCAGGGGTCACCCTTCTTTCCTTAGGCTAATCACGAGCATGGTTCCTGGTAATGTGAAATCTTGACAACCAAATGTACAAGGCAGCATGGGTAGTCTGAAGGAGTAGATTTGTTTTACATTTTACTAGCACATCAGTGATTACATACATCATGTTTTGGCCTTTTGTGGGTGTATAATACAGTGATTGAAGAGAGCAAAGAAAGGATCACAGTTATCATTATAAGTTAAGCACTGATTAACTGCAGCTAAACAGAGTTGTTTGCTTTTTAAATGCCTTGTAACACTAACAAGTCACATTACACCGTGGAGGTAAAATGGCTAATTGGGCCCAATTTAGAAATTTTCACACAATGGCTGTGTGTTGAATTATTTTGAGGGGACAGCAAATTGACACTGTTATACAAGCTGTACACTCACTACTTTACATTGTAGCAAAGTGTCATTTCTTTAGTGTTGTCACATGAAAAGATATAATAAAATATTTACAAAAATGTGAGGGGTGTACTCACTTTTGTGAGATAAAGTAACTCAACTTTTTCAGGAAGATTCAAGATTTTATATGATTTTAGCTGCATCACTATTTGGATTTACTGATCATTTATGACATGAAGTTGAGGGTAACTTTGTTACAGTACTGCATTGTCTTTGTCATACGTACAGTTTCAGCCATACCACTTTATGACAGGTTTATATAAAGTTACATAATAAAATGTGACTACACATTTTCTTGGCAATAATGATCTCTTACTAAGCCCCAACTTCTCTGTCAAGAGCAATGGCACAACCATCCACCCATCCCCACATGTCAGGGTGCTTGGTGTTATCCTGGACTCTGAACTCTCCTTTTGGCCCCACATCCAATCACTTTCTAAGGCTTGCCGTCTCAATCTCCGCAACATCTCTAAAATACGTCCCTTCCTAACCAATGAAACGAAAAAGCTCCTGATTCACTCCCTGGTCATCTCTCGTCTCGACTACTGCAACTCCCTCCTCACTGGTCTACCTTTAAATAGACTAGCCCCTCTCCAGTCCATCATGAATGCCGCTGCCAGACTCATCCACCTTACAAACCGCTCAGTGTCTGCCACCCCCCTCTGCCAATCCCTCCATTGGCTGCCACTCGCCCAACGAATTAAATTTAAAATGCTAACAATCAGCTACAAAGCCATCCACAACTCTGCTCCCAGCTACATCACCAACCTTGTCTCAAAATACCAACCTAACCGTCCTCTTCGCTCCTCCCAAGACCTCCTGCTCTCCAGCTCCCTCATCACCTCCTCTCATACTCGCCTCCAAGACTTCTCCCGAGCCTCTCCCATCCTCTGGAACTCCCTACCCCAATCGGTCAGAATGGCCCCAAATCTATCCACCTTCAAGCGATCCCTGAAAACTTTTCTCTTCAGGGAAGCCTATCCTGCCACCACCTAATAACTACACTCCTTTTTTCTCAATCAGCTAATCCCCCGCAGTTTACTGCCCTTTTGTATCATTTAACCCTCCCTCCTAGATTGTAAGCTCTAACGAGCAGGGTCCTCTGATTCCTCCTGTTTTGAATTGTATTGTAATTTGTACTGTCTGCCCTAATATTGTAAAGCGCTGCGCAAACTGTCGGCGCTATATAAATCTTGTATAATAATAATAATAATCTCTTGTCTAAATGTTAATGAGAAGACTTTACACTTTGATAACGGGTTCGGCACATTGGCACCTAAAATTCATACAAAACCAAAAAACACATTCATGTACAGCAAATATATACAAATAGTAGGTTTTCTTGGTGAACATATCCTAATGCAAATAAAAAAAAAAAATAAGAAACCCTATTCACAGCTATAAAAACCCAAGATTTTCTACTGCTGTACACATAACCAGAACATATATTATTCTATAAGAGATAAGCCTACCTGACTGTGCCCCCCTGTGCTAATTGAGCACACACGGAGCTTGTATAAAGTGCCCGGCTTCAAGTCATTGCAGGTATATTCTGTTTGAGATCCACTATATGCCACTTTCCACTGCGATGCTGTAAAAATATGATATTATTATAATCTCACTCCAATAACCAGGCATTAAAAAGAGCACAGAACAGAGTGCAATGTAGCCACTGCATAGATTAGGTATATAACAAGTGCAGCGCTCACAAACTCAAAACCAAAATGATAAAAATAAATACTAATGAAAAATAATCCTATGAATCACCAAGATCTTACCCCCAATGTCTCCCATCCATGTACTAACCAGGCCCAACCCTGCTTAGCTTCCAAGATCAGGCAAGATCAGACAAATTCAGGGTGGTGTGGCCATAGGCCATTTCCCAATGTCTATTGTTAACAGCAATATGTGTAATCAAAATGCTTTACATAAACTGATATTGTGGTAATAAACAACAACATAAATCAACAAAGTGTTTAAATCCAGGAATTAATATAGAGGCATATAAAGCAGAAAATACACTAGGACAGAATAAAAAGAGTCACGCAAGCCGTGATGAGAAAATTGGATGAGCTCCTCAGGCATTCACCATCAAACACTTGTAAAGTCTTCCAGGTGCCATTGATCACACACAAGGCTTACCAAATAATGCAACACTCTATATAAGAGTGGTCACATGCACATAGCGAAATTTCCCCAGGGTAAGGGTGTTTTCTCCTACCTTCACTCATCCAGAGACACCAGGAATAGGTCCCCCTGATGGTGCCCCAGGTGACCCTGATGATGTAATTTTTGGCGAAACTGGTAGGGTGGACCCAGATACACGCTACTGAGCATGTATGAAGAAACGACGGCCATCTTTGATGCTGGAATTCCATGTTGCTGTATCATGTGATATGCTGTGCTACTTCTGGACGTTTATAAGTGCTTAGACTTAATAAATTCTGCTTTATGGGTGGTTTTACGCTATGTGGAGTGTCTCTTATTATATGTGCATCAGTACTGCTGAACTAATTCTCAGTGGTGCAGCGGTTCGTTGCAAGTTGTGGATGTGCATAGTAACAGATGACAGCAAAATTCTGTGTGTCTCTGTGGATGAGTGGAGGTTGGAGAGACAGCCCTTTCCCTGGGGAAAATTCACTATGCGCATGTGACCTCTCTTATATGGAGGGTTGCATTATTTGGTAAGCCTTGTGGCACCTGGGAGACTTTACAAGTGTTTGATGGTTACGGCCTGAGCAGCTCATCCTATTTTCTCACCAGGGCTCTTTTTATTATGTCCTAGTATATTTTCTGCTGTATATGCCTCTATATTAATTCCTGGATTTAAGCACTTTGTTGATCTATGTTGTTTATTACCACAGTTTATGTAAAGCATTTTGATTACACTTTTTTTTTTATTTTACACATTTATTGCTGTTAACAATAGACATTGGGGGTAATATGCCTGATCTTTTCTGATCTTGAAAGCTAAGCAGGGTTGGGCCTGGTTAGTACTGTACATGGATGGGAGACATTGGGGGTAAGATCTTAGTGATTTATAGGATTATTTGTCTTTACTATTTACTTTTATCATTTTGGTTTTGCGTTTGCGCTGCACTTGTTATATACCTACTGTATATCTGTTGTGCTTAGTATCTGGGCATAGGGGTTGATTTACTAAAGCTGGAGAGTGCAAAAACTGGTGCAGCTTTGCATGCTAGCCAATCAGCTTCTAACCTCAGCTTGTTCAATCAAGCTTTGGCAATAAAACCTTGAAGCTGATTGGTTTCTGTGTGGAGCTGCACCAAATTTTGCACTTTCAAGCTTTAGTAAATTCACTCCATAGCGTCAGCAGCTAATATATACACCGATTCACCTGAGCGCAGATATTTCACTTCTACTTTCACTGCATAGATTACACCATTAAAACACAAAGCTTTGCTGTTGAGGGTATGGAAGGACACATGGATTACCAGCACCTAAAAGAGTCTAGTTCATATGATTTCTTTCAACATTCAATAATTGAATTGTACTACAGTGATATACTGCACTGTTCTAGCATAGTTCAAAATATAGGTAATAAAAAAAGACATCTTCAGGGTTATTTTGTTAATGAGATTTTTGCAATGGCACTGCTCTCATCATACATAACTAAGGAGTCTATTTCAAGACTGTTAATGCAAGACTGTTAATGGATACCAGAAAAACTGTAAATCGCTTGTCTCTTTAAGTAAAATGGGGAGGGTCACTCTACCACAGGCCCTGTATGTTTTTTCCTAGTATTGTGCTTTGCTATTTGTAGATTTAATTTGAAGAAAATGCTTCTGCTACTGAAATCTGGCACTTTAAAGCTGGGAAGCTGCCATTACCCAATGCGTGTGCCTTAGGCCCCTTTTGACACTAACTTTCTGACCAGGTCCACCTGTCAGTTTTTCAAGTGGACCTGATTGGAAGCTCCATGCAGCTCTATGGGCAGGCAGATGTAAACGGACTCTTATTATTTTGGAGCTTACTGAGCTTAAAGTGTAATAAACCATAGGAAAATATCGTATTTAGGCTTTTATTGGGAAGAATATTTTCTTTATTTTTTTAAATCAATTATATTTACCTTTCTGTTCCTTGCATTTGCACAATTATTTTCCAGCTGTTTTCTCCACATTCCCCTTGTGTCCTAGATGTGGATGCAAATTCCCCAGTGATGAGAGGGTGCCTTTTGCTCCCCAGATTTAGTATATGGATGAAGGCTAAACATGGTGTCAGCACGTCAACCTGGAGTCCAAAATAAGGCCAAGCAGCCTAGGGTGAAAATGTTGCCCCTCCATAGATGTATTGGCAGGATATTGGCAGTACATCTTATTGGCAAGACCACCAGATGAAAATAAAGAAACAGAAACAAGAAAAAGGCTAATGCAGCTATTATATGACCGGTAAGCTGCAATTTCTTACATTTTGGCTTTTATGTTTACATGCAGTTTAAATGCAACTGGAGCCACTGCCCAGGAAGTAATACATGCCTCCTATGAGTTATTGTATAGCTACATCCATCAGAGCCTTGTCACACATGCATTTTTTCCCTAATTCCTTAAAATAGAATAAACCCTAAAAAGAAAAAAAATTGCTAGCAGCTAGGGTCAAAGGCACTTTACAAGTCTCTTCTGCCAAAAGCTCTTACTTACCTGTTACAGTGTACAGATCCAACCTTTAAGATGCCTAGAATGGAGCCAAGTGTACAGATAATGTAACTCCAATGTGCATGCATGGGAGTTACATCATCAGTGCCCGCCCACTGGGCAAAGCAAAAACATCCTATATCCAGAAGAGTAGGAGAAGTACATTGCAGCAGCAGTGACGAAATGGAGATGAATAGCTCAGAACCTTGCATCACTGAAGGAGAACACACCCAGAGGTAAATGCACTCTAATATGCAAGTATGCTGCATACTTGCACATTGTGGCAAAACTGTCCATCTACCTCACTAGTTTAATTGCACCTTATTGTTAAATGCATTGTTATTAATAGCAGTTTAAATATCCAAACACTAGTAAGACATAATGTAAAAGTGACAAACATTCAGTGGGTTAGATTACAAGACACATTAGGAAGGGTCAGATCTTGCATGTTTTAATACTACTTAAAAAAATGAGGGGCTGTGGAGAACGGATTATGATTTTTCTTGGAAATGCTCTTTAAACAGATCTAATGAGGGACAGGGCACGGTGGAGAATCATTTTGACTCTTGTAAAAAGAGGGCCATTACTCTGGGTGCAACATTTTCCATTTGTCATTTAAAAATAAGATGGCAGAAGGATGATTGATGTAGCATTTGTCCTAACTCCACGAACGTGTTAAAACTGTCCAGCATGTTTTTGCAGCTAAATGGTCCCTAACTAGGCATATCAAGACCCAGCAAGGCACAATGTGACAGCCCTTGTATTAATTTCAGTAAGATGATATTTGATAATGACATCCACATATCTGTTTAATAAAGGAGCTGATGGAGCACATCTTTAACTCCCATCAGTTTACATTTAATTTTATTTTCCTTGAAGTAAAACCTCAATAGAGAACAGACTTTAACTTCTAATGACCTTTTTCTAGGAATTCATTAGCGGTGCACTAGCAATAGTAGCAGTGTAATTGGTAGAAGTGACTATCACTCAGTATTCCATCCTGACTATACTGTGTCTCATCTGTTTGTGCAGTGCTCCCTAACATCACCCTGTCCTTTCCTGTGCTTTTAAATTAATGAGTAAAAATTAATATACATTGCCCATGAAGCAACTCTTTAACTTAAATGATCTCGGATAAGCCAGCACATTTTTACATTGGAGCATTTTATATAGTTTTAAATTGGTTATTTGCAATAATGCGTAGAGTCTGATCTTTTAATATACAATCACCAACATTGCTAAAAGAATCCTGCAAATATACGTTTATTTTTTTTGGATGACAGTATGGAGCCAGACCTGTGATACGATTATTTGCACACAAAGCAACAATTTATAGACCAGGTTTCATGAGTTTCAGTCTTCATCATTAAATGATAAGTTCACCTTAAAAAAAAAAGCACATTTTTTTAGGAGCCTGTAAAGCATTGCACTGCCTGAGTAGCTGTTTGCCCATATGGACAGGCAGTTACTGAATGACAGGAAGAATCAATGAAGTACTAGAGCGCAGTAGTACTTCAGCAGTGCCTCCAGCCAGTGACCCCGACCTAATGGCATTAGTACGGATTATTAAGGGCCCCTCATTATTCATAGCTGGAGTCTCTGATTGGCTGCCTGTAGCCTTTTATTATTGGTTGAATCTGAGATAACGCTTTGACTACTGTAGTCAAAGAGCTATCTCAGCCCCAATCAATAACAGAAGGCTGAGGGGCTGTGGGCAGCCAATCAGAGGCTAAGGCTGTGAATAACAAGGAGCCATTAATAACCCATTGCAGCAGAGTAGCGAGCCAATAATGCCTACATAGATTGCATAGGGGTTGATGTCTGGCTGCTTTGTTGCAACAGATTATTAAGGGCTCTAGTCCTCTCCATTCACAGCCAGAGCCCCCATACCCTCCATGGCTCCAGGTGAGGGGGGTAAATAAATATGGGTAAAGAAGGGACACCTTTCCCATCCCCAGGTGCCTCTTCTTTAATTCTGTCATGTTATGTCAGTTATGTCAAGGTTATTATTAGCTGGCTGCACTGCTGTATATAAGGGCTCCTCATTATTTACAGCACGAGCCTTAGACTTGCTGCCTGTAGCTTTTTCTTATTGGTTGAATGTGAGAATAAATCACTTTAAGTACTGTAGTCAAACCGATATCTCAGATTCAACCAATAATATAAGGCTGCAGACAACCAATCAGAAGCTCAGGCTGTGAGTGGTGGAACCCTTACGTTTCCACGAAAAAGTGCTAAAAGTCCACAGGTAAAGTCCCGTACACGCAGGCCGAATGTCGGGCAGCATCGACCGGTTCAATAAAAAACATCCATTCAGCCAGTCAGTCTGTCAAAGGGGCATGACCGGAAAAGGTCTGCCAAATGGGCATCCAATCAATGCTTTCAGCCAATAGCTGAGAGCACTGACCGGTGTGTTCTGGTGTGGGGGCAGTCCCACTGTCAGAACACAATGGCTCAGCGGGGAGATTGCTGAACTAACATCAGGTTATTAGTACACTGGCTCCTCCTCAGCTCTTTGCTCTTTTTTTTTTTTTTTTCGTTCAGCCCTCTAGGTTGAATGAAAAAACAAATGAATAGTGTGCACCGGGCTTTAGGGGGCTCAAATTAATTGTCTTGCCCTGGGCACTGACAACCTATGCTACTCCACTGAACTAACCACATGCAGCCGAGTCTGACACAGACACACCCTACTTCACCTGAACTAAGTAGGCACCTGCTAGGCTGCTAGCTTGGTGAGAGAAACGAGGCAGGCTGCAGACGCCTCACTTCTCTCTCTCTCTTCATATCTCTTTCTCTCTTTAGCTATCTCTCTTTCTCTCCCTCCCGCTTTCTCTCTCTCCCGCTTTCTCTCTCTCTCTCCCTTTAAAATAGTAAGCCGCACCTTTTTTTAACTTCTTCAGGACCATTCTATAGCTAAACAATGGTTACAGCATGGTCACACTTTGCATGGAGGGCATCTATTGATGTCCTCCCTGCTCACTTCCTGTGCTCCCCCTGCGGCACACATTGGCAGTGATTACAGATCGGAGCCAATCACAGCGGCTCTTTACCATGTGATCAGCTGTCTCCAATGACAGTCTAAACAGGATTTGCCGATTATTATCAATCCTCTCCTCACACGCTGTCAGGAGAGCCAATAACTGGCAAATCAACATGGGACATCTACACTCATAATCAGGGCACTGATCATCAGTCTCCTGATGATCAGTGCAGCCCCATCAGTGCCCACCAGTGCCACCAATCAAGTGCTATCAGTGTCCAGTGGTGGTAATATCTTAGGGTTATCATTTTGGTCCACTATACCAACCAAGCCACTATTCATCCCTTTGGTATGTGGAAAGGTTCACACTTGGCATTGCCCCCTCATTCTGCACTGTACATTCTCCATTTAACATTACCACATTATGTACTATGTAAGTAATCTCAGACTCTCTTTAACCACATCCCTTTTAAGCCACTCCCATTGTTTAGCGCAGTTTAAAATACACCAACAATTCGCATGCTGCATTTTTTTTTTACCCCACTGGGGTAACGGGCCCACTGATTTGATGATATGCCCCCGAACAGCAGTATACATGGTTTACTACAGCTTTCTATTAGATTATAGTTACTAGCCCCAGAAAAGCAGGACTATGGGAAACATCAAGAAAATAGAAAAATTATCCAATCCGGATCTACTACACCGGAGCTAATACTTAATAGTAAATTGGTTCTAATATGTATAGTTAAGGCCAAATTTGCTAGATCACTGGCTGGAGAATCCTTCCAGTGCAGACCCAAGGCCAAAACCACAAATTAAAGAAAAAAACCCCGATGTAGGGAAGGTAAGAAAAGAACCCCCCTTAATCGGGAAAGCGGCCAATGGGTCACAAAACAGCAAAGGAACAAGGCTGAAAAATAATTATTATTTTTATTGAAGTACAAAAATAAAAAACAATCAAAAAAGTATCAGGGATCAGGAAGAGACTAAACCTCACATTTTAAAATCGTTGTCTCAAACAGGGAGGGAGGTAGCAGCTGCTCATACATCTCAACATGCATAACCCAGACGCACTCACACAATTAAACCTCTTTGAAGGTTGTAGTGTAATCAAGCGCTATCCGGTTGAGGGATGTGGCTATGCTGGGAAGGACGGGAGTATAGTATAGAAGGCGATATAATTAGGTGGCTGATGACAATTGTCCACAGTGATCGTTAATAACAGGGATGGTGGGACCCTCCTAAAGTGTTAGGGCCAGGTGGCTGGTTGGATATGGCGCACAAGTGTGCTGTCACAGTGACTACAAGGAGAAGCTTGAGATGGTCCCAACCATTAGCCACACCGACCATGGATAAACAAATCAGCAGATAGCAAGGAACAGTTCAATGTTCTCCAGATACTATAAGCCCGGAAAGTCACATTAAGTAATGTATGCCCAGATTGACAAGATCTGAATAGGAAATGCCTCACCCGGTCAGTCGTTACTTCAGAGCGGCGCTCCTAGACGATCCCATGGTGAGGATGGCTTCAGTCTGTTTACGGGCATTCCTGACTTTTTCCCGGGCAAGTACAATAAAGTCCGCGCAGTTCAGCATGGATCAGCTGACATGGATGATCACGGTGGAAGTCACATGATCCGGAAGTCTCCAAAACACCAAACAGCTTCCGCCCTTCCTTGCTCCCCTCCCACGTCACGTGCGTGATGACGCACCGCTGACGCGTTTCATTGGCTGAACGCCAATTTCCTCAAAGCTGAGGAGGAGCTGGAGATCAAGGCTATTTATACCCTTTGATAATTCATGTGTAGTAATGCTAAATGACCATTAGATGTCACTCTTCAAGATGCATAATGTATATATTATTAATAGGTCAGAGGAGTGTATTCACAAGCTTATAAGCAAATAGCCATAAGTAATCGGTCTCAACAGCTATCTCACTCATCTACTAGCATTCATCACAGAGAGAGGCTATAAATAAGAATAAACTCAAAAAAGTAAAAATCACCAACAGATTGAAAAAATAGTAATAATATTCATTACTTCATTTTGACTTATTTGGAAAGAAGGGCAGTGGAACGTATTAAAGGGCCATCATCATTGACTGAGCAGGATCTTCCATCTTAGATTTTAAAACAGGGATTAGTTAGTACCTATTATATCATACCCATCTGAGATTTAGTATTATCATTAGGTATACTGAGATAGTCCCTTCTAGAGGGATAAAGAACAGTATATCTCCAGTCTCAGAGTATAATAGGAAGAGAGTATTTTAATGGAGATATGTTCATATATATATCTCTTAGTTGTATACAACTAATGGAGCTAAAGTATCAGTAGGGGAATTATTCTTCCAGAAAGGGTTGTAGGCTACATTCGGTATTTAGGCCCCGTGGGTTCAAAGTCCCGAGGTTGTATACCCACATTTTTTCTTTTTGCAGAAGGATTCGATCATAATCCCCTCTTCTGGGCGACAAATTTAACGCATAGATCCCTTTCACCATGAGTCCCTTAGGGTCTCTCTGGTGAAATTGAGCAAAGTGTAGTGGGATAGGTCGGTCATCATCCTTCTTTTTAATACTGGATATGTGCTCGCCTATTCTAACCCGCAGGGCTCTTTTAGTCTTACCTATGTAATGTTTTTTACATGGGCAAGTTAACATGTAAATGACCTTGGTTGTAGAGCAGTTGATAAATTGTTTTATCTCAAACTTTTTGGATCCGTCCGAGTTAGAAAACTCTTTAGTCTTGTGTACGTATTTACAAATGTGACAATGTCCACGTCCGTAAATTCCAATTGTTGGGTGAACGTCAGTCAGCCAATTTTTTTGTCCGGGTGTTCTCGAATATTCGGAGTGAACTAATATGTCACTCAAATTTCTAGCTCTCCTAGCTGTCAATAGGGGCCTAGGTCTGACAATACGTGCAATGGAGGGAGACAGAGTCAACACCGGCCAATGTTTACCTATGATGTCACTGACCTCCCTCCACTGTGCTCCGAATTTTGTAACTATCCTGGGGTATTGATCCTTATTTTGGGGTTTTGGTTTGGAATTCACAAGTAAGTCAGTGCGTTGTTTCATAGAGGCCTTTTTTCTAGCTTTTTTCAGGGATTTATGAGGGTATCCCCTTTCTCTAAACCTTCCATACATTTCTTCTGCTTCTTTCTTAAATTCAAAATCATCGGAGCAGTTCCTCCTTATTCTTAAAAATTGTCCTGTGGGGATTCCATGGACAAGGGACCTCGGGTGATTGCTTTGGGCAAATAGGAGAGTATTAGCTGCAGTGTCCTTTCTGAATGTTTGAGTCTCAATGTGGCCCTTATTAATGGTCAGCCTAAGATCTAAAAAAGCCAGTGTACTCTCATCATGTGAATAGGTAAGGGCAATATTACGTTGATTGTCATTCAATTCATTTAAGAATTGGATTAATTGAATCTCCGTACCCGTCCACACCACGAGCACGTCATCTATGTACCTCAGCCACACCATGCAGTGGCTGAGGTACATAGAGGACTGGTACACTACCTCCTTCTCCCATAGGCCCAGATGTAGACAGGCATACGCCGGGGCCCATGGGGCTCCCATGCTTGTGCCTCGGATTTGGCGATAGTTGGTGCCCAAAAATTGAAAGCAGTTATTCTGCAACATAAAGTCAAGTAATTCACAAATGAATTCATTTTGGGCTGCCAGGTTTGGATATTCATCCTCCAGGAACTGGGAAACTGCTTTGATCCCCCAGGTGTGAGGGATAGACGTGTAGAGACTCTCCACGTCTATCCCCACAAGTCTAGCCCCCCTCGGAATCTGTATGGAAAGCAATTTGAGAGGGACATCCCTTGTGTCCCTGACATATGATGGCAGTTTGTTAACCAAATCTTTTATTAAAGAGTCGATATAATTGGCTTCTTTTTCCAAGGGACCTTTCACGGCGGACACAATAGGTCTGCCGGGGGGTTGAGTTAAAGATTTATGGAGTTTAGGAAGTATATACAAGGTAGGGGTATTGAAATGACTTACTTTTAAATAGTCAGCCTCTTTTTTGGGGATCAAACCTGCTTCCTTACGCATAGTGATATGGTAATTAAGGTCACATACAATACGCGGGAATGGGTTTTCCTTGAGTTTTTCATAAGTTTCATTGTCTTTTAATTGTCTAAAGATTTCATCTTCATATAATTTTTCACTCATAAGGACTACGTTTCCGCCCTTGTCACTCCTCTTTATGACTAAGTTAGGGGCATTTTCTAATTCATTCAGAGCTTTACGTTCAATTTTAGATAAATTATCAATCCCGCGCCACCTCCAATTTACATTAGCCATATCTCTCTGGACTAAGTCAAGGAAGAGTTGTAATCTCTTATGTCTTGACAGGGGGGGCATTTTTGTAGATCTAATTTGCAAATCCGCATCACGTCTAATAGGACATGTTTCAATTTCACTTGTTTCTTCATCCGAGATCTCATCACATAGGGACATGAGAATTTCCAAGGCTTCCTCCTCACCTTCGTCAACCTCCGGGGTATTCCCCCTATCTGATTGGTCGTGCCATAATTTAAACACGACTTTGCGTAAGAACATATTAATGTCCTTAAATACATCAAATTTGTTCATTGTTGACGCGGGTGAGAAGGATAGCCCTCTTTTAAGTACCTGGATATGAGTATCCTTTAACGGAAAGTCAGAAAGATTGACTACTTTTAAATCCTGTTCCCTATTTTCTATGGGATTTATTTCTGATGTTTCTGCTGATTTCTCAGACGTCCGCCTTGCCATGCTTTGGTTGGTTCTTTTTCTTTTCCTTTTACGTCGGTGTTTCTTTTTATTTCCCTGCCTTTGGCTTTGGATGTCGTTGCTTTCCTTGGGTCTGGATCCAGATCCTCCACTTCTACCTCTTCTAAAAAACCAACTGATTTTTCTATTTCTATGTCACTATCAGTGGAAGAGTAATGTTTTCTGGATATATTTCTCTGTCTATTACGAGACCTTCTAGATTTACTGCGACCCCTTTCTCTGTCTATAATAAAGGGTGTTCCGTTTTCCCAGTCAGTCAGATTTTGTTTAAACTTGTCCTGTTTATGACTTTTTAAATTTTTCTGGACTTTCTCAATTTCCCTTTTCAAGGTGTCATTTAGACGGTCAAAATCTTTATCGGTTTTATAGGGTTCTAATAGTTTAGCACTTTTATCTAAGTCTTCTTGAATCTCCTTTAATTGTTCTTGCTCTCCATCTTGTTATACTGAGCGAGTCATGCAAGCAACCACTTTAAACAGTTTAGTTGCTCAGTATAACCCTTTTAATTATAGTACATTAGTTACAATCAATTTACTACTTTTCTAGTGGCTTTGGGTGAAAAAATAAAAAAACACAATATTTCAATACATCACTGATGACAGAGAACAGTGGTCGAGCCTTAGCAATATATCCTCTTGCCTAAAGAAAGAGAATAAAGCTGTAGTGTATAGACATCTTTGACATACTATCACTCTACCACATACTTTGCACAGGACCAGATTATATTTCAACAGTGTATAAAGCTTTTTTCTTTGTCCTTTGTCTATTCTTGATAAATGCAATTTACCTGTACCTGAAAAATGTTACTAGAAGTATAATTGGAGTCCCTGCAGTAAAACACACCTTCAAACGTCCCTTCAGAAATCTCCAAAAGGTATTTCAGTATTTCTGAGCCACCATTGTCCTCAGGAGCATCTGAAAGAAGCACATTGTTTTTTTTTTTTTTTTTAATTAAACACGTTTATTGGTAATAAACATACAATAACATACATTGATTGCACAGTGTATAAATATCCTCCACAGTTACATTGTGGGCACACAATCTTGCACAGTAAGCAACATTTCGTACTTAAAGAAGGGTAAACAAATCTATAAATCAGACCATAACAATCGGTGACATTTCTGTGATTGTTACTCCTCTCAATTTCTAAGTTGCCTATATCACTCCGGGTCATACACATGTCTCAGACCTCTCCAACCATCTGTCCCAGATCTTGTTATATTTATTTGGGCAACCTCTATGTATATATATGCATTTTTTATATGGAAGTACAGTGTTTACATCTCTCATCCAGTCCGAAACAGCAGGGGGTGATTGTCTCATCCACAACCTGGCAATGGTCTTTCTGGCCAAAAAAATTGTCTCAT
>BLSH010508625.1:855297-878811 GCA_018402905.1 Glandirana rugosa
CGTTTCTTCTTACCCGTTTTTCAAGTGAGAGATTTAAACGTTTCGACCATCTCTGTACGGGTTTTTCTAAACGTCAACGTTAACAACGCTTTCCACCAAGACGTTTCATGACTGAGTCCCCCCGACTTATGTTTACGTGTAGTGTTAAAAGTGTATAAATAAACATTTTGTAAAATTTATGGTAAATAGTAAAAGGAAGCTGAAGTGTTAATACAAGGTGAAACACAACGTGTCTTTTAGGGTTATTTTATGCAAAAACCACCATTGTACTGTTTTACACCGTTTAAAGTTCCCCATACTTATGAAAAAGTTCCGTGACATAAAGACCACAGGGTATCAACGTGGAGTATCTGTACTTACCCACTTCCACCGACATACGTAGATACGTGGCGACAAACACGTGTCATTGCGTACACTACAGTACGGGGTTTGTCTCTTTACACGTGAGTCCTGAACTGGCATGACATCACATGCGTTACTGTGCACAAACAGCGGTGCATAGATGCATACAGCCACCTTCACCCATTCATGTCTATGAGGTGCAACTATGGGACACCAGAAATACAGTGCCTTGAAAAAGTATTCATACCCCTTGAAATTTGCCACATTTTGTCATGTTACCACCAAAAACGTATTTTATTGGGATTTTCTGTGCAACACAAAGTGGAACATAATTGTGAAGTCGAAGGAAAATGATAAATGGTATTTAAAATGTTTTACAAATAAATATGTGAAAATTGTGATGTGCATTTGTATTCAGCCCCCCTGAGTCAGTACTTTGCAGAACCACCTTTCGCAACAATTGCAACTGCAAATCTTTTTGGGCATGTCTCTACCAGCTTTGCAAATTTAGAGAGTGAACTTTTTGCCCATTCTTCTTTGCAAAATAGCTCAAGCTTTGTGAGATTTGATGAAGAGCGTCTGTGAACAGCAATTTTTGCCACAGATTCTCAATTGGATTTAGGTCTGGACTGTGACGGGGCCATTATAACACATGAATATGCTTTGATCTAAACCATTCCATTGTAGCTCTGGCTGTAGGTTTAGGGTCATTGTCCCGCTGGAAGGTGAACCTCTGCCCCAGTCTCAAGTCTTTTGCAGACTCTAACAGGTTTTCTTCTAAGATTGCCCTGTATTTGGCTCCATCCATCTTCATCAACTCTGACCAGCTTCCCTGTCCCTGCTGAAGAAAAGCATTACCACAACATATTGCTGCCACCACCATGTTTCACGGCGGGGATGGTGTGTTCAGGGTGATGTGCAGTGTGAGTTTTCTGTCACACATAGCATTTTGCTTTCAGGCAAAAAAGTTAAATTTTGGTCTCATCTGACCCGAGCACCTTCTTCCCCATGTTTGCTGTGTCCCACACATGGCTTCTCACAAACTACAAATGAGACTTATGGCCTTCTTTTAACAATGGCTTTCTTCTTGTCTCTTCCATTAAGGCCAGATTTGTGGAATGCACGACTAATAGTTGTCCTGTGGACAGATTCTACCACCTGAGCTGTGGATCTCTGCAGCTCCTCCAGAGTTACCATGGGCCCCTTGGCTGCTTCTCTGATTAATGCTCTCCTTGCCTGGCCTGTCAGTTTAGGTGGACGGCCATGTCTTGGCAGATTTGCAGTTGTGCCATACCCTTTCCATTTTCAGATGATGGATTGAACAGTGCTCCACAACTTTATTCCTGACCTATCTGGTGTGTTGCTTTGTGATGCTGTTTGTTCACTAGGGTTTTCTAACAAGCCTTGGAGGGGTTCACAGAACAGCTGTATTTATACCGAGATTAAATCACAGACGGGTGGATTCTATTTACTAATTAGGTGACTTCTAAAGGCAATTGAGTCAACTAGATTTTAGTTAGGGGTATAAGAGTAAAGGGGGCTGAATACAAATGCACGCCACACTTTTCATATATTTAGTTGTAAAACATTTTGAAAACCATTTATCATTTTCCTTCCACTTCACAATTATGTGTCTCTTTGTGTTGGTCCATCACATAAAATCCCCAAAAAATACATTTATGTTTTTGGTTGCAACATGACAAAATATAGCAAATTTCAAGGAGTATGAATACTTTTTCCTCGGCACTGTATGGCCCACTTCTCTTGTGTAAATAGCGCAAGAAACATTGAAACAAGAAACGTACGGTATCCTCCTGAATCTCCAACGTGTATGAAATGACTTCTTCTGGGAAACAGCCCTCTGGCCTCATCCAATGCAGTGTTATCCACGTAATTCCAGCTCTAATAAACTTAGGTGTGGAGGGCGTCTGAGGGATATTGCCTGATGTGTAGTACACAACCTCTTGGCTGTACTCGCTGTGAATAGACAGACACGTCAATAAGAAAGATGTTTACTACGATGTAGCAGTGTTCCATGCTGTGTAAACAATTTATTTAATTATGGAGGTTACCACAGATTTAAGCTTAGGGTGTATAAATGCACATTTGAAGAAGGAAATCTACCTTTCCCCAAAACAACAGTGAAAAGGAGCACACACGTACTTGACTGACATGTCAATATTTGCTTGCATGCAAAAATAAACTACTGCTTGATGAATCCTTTCTTGTTTTTATGCATTTGTTACATAGCATTCATATATGGAAAAATATTCTTGCTTACAGAGTAATTTTAACATGCTGGAATGTTGACTTAAAGTGCTTGTAACCCCCACCTGAATGACATTTAGCTTGGGAAAGAACTGTGTATCATAAACGGCTGCCATGTTTTTTGATTGAATCTTAATTTCCATATTTGCAATTGGAATGTCTTTTTACATTTAATAGTTTACTTTTGGATATGAAATTCCAATCTGCATTACAAGCAGGCAAACAGATCCAACGGTTTCCTGAGCTACACTTCTCAGCAGGCCTTGCCGCTATCTAATTACATGGGCACACAATGCTATTCTCTTGTACAAGAGCAACAATACTGCCTATATACCATGACTTTCTATGGACAGCAGACCAGCTTGAAAATGGTTCAGCGCCCATTCACACAGGGGGGGTACGACTTCGGCGCGACTTTGCTAGGCAATTGCAGCGCGACTTCAAGTGACTTACAACACGACTTATGCCAGGTGACTTTGCCTGTGGCCAGTCAGAGAAGGGAGGGAGGGGCTTACCCCAAATAAAATTATTTTCTTTCCACTGTAAAGTCGCTTGCATTAAGATGGGGATCCAACTTTGAGGCGACTTCCATTGACTTCTATGGGCACAAGTCGGATAGAAGTCACCTTGGAGTCGCGCAGGAACCTTTTTTTGAAGTCTGAGCGACTCAGTAGTGTACATTAAGATGGCTCCCATTCATTTGAATGGGATTTGACATGTCAAGCGACTTTACACGGGGGCGATCCAACTTCAGGCATGACTTCATAGGTGACTTACAATTCGACCTGAAGCAACCTCTATGCCAGGCGACTTTGCCTGAGCCAATCAGAGACGGGAGGGAGGGTATGTGTTCTCTTGGTTTTTCATTGAGTAAGTTATTTTATTCTTCTTGTAAAGTCGCTTCAATATAGATGGGGACCGGACTTGGAGGCGACTTCCATTGAATTCTATGGGCACAAGTCGGATAGAAGTCGCCTTGAAGTAGTACAGGAACTTTTTTTGAAGTCAGAGCGACTTCAGTAGTGAACATTAAGGGCCTAGGTTCACACCTAGGTGATTTGCGATCCGAATTATGTCGCCCCCAAGTCGCCTCAAATCTTCTGGCATCAGAAATCCCATTGAAATGAATGGAGCCATCTTAATAGGTGCTACTCAAGTCTCTCCGACTTCAGAGAAACTTCTGAAAAGGTTCCTGTACTATTTCAAAGCGACTTCTAGGCGATTTGAGCCCATAAAAGTCAATGGAAGTCACTTCCAAGTCGGATCACCGTCTATGAAGAAGTAACTTTGAAGTGACTTTACAGGAAGAAGAGAAGAATTTTTGAAGCCAACCCCCTCTCTCTCTTCTCTGATTGGCAACAGGCAAAGTGGCCTGCCATGGAGGTCGCTTCAAGTCGCGTTGTGATGCCAAAGTAGCTCTGAAGTCCCTTTCAAATCTCTTTCAAATTGCCTAGCAATGTTGCCCCTGAAGTCAGCTCGCCTAGGTGTGAATGGGCCCTTAGACCGCTCCCATTCACTTCAATGAGATTTCTTCTGTTAAGCGACTTGGGGTGACACAAGTCGCATCCCAAGTCACTGTAGTGTGAACTGGCTCTTAGGGCAGTTCCAACAATACATTATGTTTTTGGCCCTGCAACTGCTTATTAGATGAGCTAAATCTTTCATCATTACATGCACTGTGTGGTGGGTGTTCATTTTTGCCTAGACTTCAAGCAATAAAGTGTATGCAAAGCCAATAATTTACAGCTTTTAATCCTGTTTGTAAAGGTTTCCCTTCACTTTCTGTCCTGAAGATAAAAACAGGAAATGATAGAAGATCTTCTACAGAAATCCCATCTTGTCATGAATCCAGTTGGAGGATTTTCCTTCACTTTTTGTTCTGGAGACAACTCAAACATTTTGGATTTCCCATCACTTTCTGCCTCAGTAATTATGGTCACAAAAACAAATAATAAAATGAAAGAAAACAGAAATGAACTGCTGTAGCAGCAACATAGGCAGCCATGAAAACTCAGGGGGCTAACCCATTGTCACCCTATCCAAACCTAAGAACTCCAGGCATTAAAAACAAAAGCAAAGCCTGGGGTGGCCCCTGGTGGTAGCCAAAAGTTCCCCCCCGAGACCCTCCATGACTGCAAAAGGGCAGCCAGTTTCACTAAATGAGACCATGGCAAAAGTAAACATGCATGGCCCCAATGACATCCAAGCATGGCAGCATCATTTGTTAGGGGTATGTTGGCCTGGGATTAAGAAAAAGCATGATAATATCCTCATTAAAGTGGTTGTCAACTTTTGACAACCACTTTAACCTACATGTAAGCCTAGAATAAGGCTTACCTGTAGGTACACTGCATATCTCCCAAACCTGCACGGTTCAGGAGATATGCAGTGTTTTGCATGTGCTGACGTCATGTGATGTCATGTCATGCGCAGTGAAGAAACGGCCTCCTAGCCGTTTCTCCACTGACCCTGTGGCGGCTCCCGCGCGCATGCGTGGGAGTGACGTTATGCGACTCCAGCCAGTCACAGAGCCAGAGTCGCGGCCCCGGAAGGAAGAGGGGAAGAAGATGGATGCGGCCTGGAGCGGGGACATCGCCGGACGCCGCAGGCTTCGTTTGCAGGTAAGTGGCACATAATGGGCTACTATGCGATGCATAGTAGCTCATTATGCTTCTACTTTACAGGGTTATATTGAGGAAGTAAACCCAATCTAGGTTTACTTCCTATTTAAGATGACAAGTAGACAGCGGTTTACAAAGCAAAGCTACCAACTCTGAAACCCTTCGGGCTGATATGCTGGCCACCAAAATGGACACTTGCTGTTAAAGACTCAGCAATGAAAGTTGCTAAATGTTCTCATAAGTTGTTCTTTGCAAGACATAAAGTTCTGGTCTCATGGCAACACTGGGGGGTGTCTGACCAGAGGAGACAACAAAGGTCTGGACCAGAGAATGAAAGGCCAGCGGCAAGAGAAAAAAAGACTGCTAATAATAACTGATACCTGATCATTGATAAAGCATAAGGCTAACTGCTGATCCAAGCCCTGTTGGAAAAAAGCCAATAGCCATGCCACTGAAAAGGAAAACACACACATGAAACCCCAGGGACTCCACAAAATGTACACTTTCCAGGCATGATACAATAAATGATGAGAAGTAAATATGCAAGTCTTAACCGATTCCGGACCGGCTACCGCATATTTACTGCGGCAATGTGGTGCTGTCTCGCGAATCGCCGTATAAAAGCGGCGATCCGCGATCCACCAGCGGGGTGCTCTCATGCCTGCCGCACTCTGGAGGAGTGTGTCCGCGACTCGGAGCAGACCCGATGCCCGCCGGCGAGCCGTGTTGACCTGCCAGAGGAAAAAAATGGGGAACCGCCGATGTATATACAGCGGTTCCCCGCTCTGTCAGTGGACATCTAAGAGATGATCAGTTAGCTCTCTTATGCCAATGGTAGCCCAGCCCCCTCACAGTTAGAACACACCTAGGGAACACAGTTAACCCCTAGATCTCCCACTGCAGATTAACCCCTTCACTGCCAATGACATTTATATAGTAACCAGTGGATATTTAAATTTCTGATCACTGTATAAATGTCATTGGTCCCAAAAAAAGTGTAAAATGTCCAACATGTCCGCAGCTATATCACAGTCCCCATAAAAATCGCAGATCACCACCATTACTAGTAAAAAAAAATGTGAAAACGCCAGAAATGAATTCTCATGGCTTGTAAACGCGCCAAATCTTGCGCAAAACCACTCAATAAACGCCAATTGCGTTTTTTTTTTACCAAAATATGAGGAAGAATATAAATCAGCCAAAACTGATGAATACGTTTTTTTTTTTATTTGTATTTTAGGAAAAAGTAAGAAATATTGTTTTTTTTGCACAATTGTCGCTCTCTTTTTGTTTATAGCGGTGAACAGAAGTGACGCAGAGGTGACCAAATACCATCAAAAGCTCTATTTGTGGGAAAAAAATGACGCAAATTTTGTTTGGGTACAATGTCACAGGACCGCGCAATTGTCAGTTAAAGCGACGCACTGCCGAATTGCAAAAAGTGTTCTGGTCCTACAGAGGGAAATCCTTCCGGGGATGAAGTGGATTAAAGAAGAATTTTGACTACCTTCCAATTTGAAACCCCAACAGATAAAATGCATGGCCGGGCTGTCTGTTAAAAGCCCCTTGATTATTCTGTGTGTGCTAGCTTTAGCTCAACCTCTGGCAGAAGCCCAATTTGTAGGTGTTCCCCTGAGAGAGCTTAGTACAAGAAGACCTAAAATTTTTTAAAAATCATTTACATAATCTCTTTGCGGCAAATGTTTATTAATAAATTAAATACTTACGATTTTTAATAAGGCTGCGCAAAACAGAATAATGTGCAAAGTACAATAACCCATAGCAACCAATCTGCTTTATTTAAATAACAGAACTCACCTTTTCCCAATATCATTGCGTGCTGCCACTCTAAATGTGTATCCCATGGCGGGGCACAGTTTTGTTAGCTTACAGTGCCTTTGGATTCCTGTGTAACATTCTCTAAACACACTGTTTCTTTTACCCTAAGGAGAAAAAAAATATATTAATATATTTATCACATGCAGATTCTTTTCTGTACCTAGTCTAATAAGTTACTTTATCATGATTACAGCTACACAGAACTGAAAAAAAACAATATAGCTGAAGTGTTAATGACCAGTCAACTATTCTGCCTGATATTTGCAGTAAATATCCAGAGCAGGGCCAATTATTTATTTATTTATTTCAGGTACTTATATAGTGCTGTCAATTTACACAGCGCTTTACATATACATTGTACATTCACATCAGTCCCTGCCCTCAAGGAGCTTACAATCTAAGGTCCCTAACTCACATTCATACATATACTAGGGCCAATTTAAACAGGATCTAATTTACCTACCAGCATGTCTTTGGAGTGTGGGAGGATACCGGAGTACCCGGAGGAAACCCAAGCAGACACAGGGAGAACATGCAAACTCCAGGCAGGTAGTGTCATGGTTGGGATTCGAACCAGCGACCCTTTTACTGCTAGGCAAAAGTGCTATCCACTACTAAATCTTTTTTAGGTTTTATTGAATTGGAAACTTATTATTTTGAAGGAATAAACTAGTGCAAAGCAGACATACTGGCAAAAAATGTCATAATGACAACAAAAAAAAGATCATTAATTTCCTGAAAATAACAAACTGGTGATACAAATTAGCAGTGACATTTTTCAAAGGTAGACATTCATTATACATTTACAAAAATATCAATTTGATGAATAATAATGAATAGTACTGATATTTAAAAAAGAAGTAGGAAAACTGCCAAAAACAACTTTATAGCTAGGTGAAACGGTCAGCAATGTTTCTTGTGACACACTAGCAAAATTATTATTTTTCCATGGTAGCAATTTATGGAGTAATGTTGTATTTTAAAATAGGTCTTACAGAGTGCTCTGTATTTCTATGGCTTGTTAAAACATGCTGCAGAACATGAAATATTTTAAGGACACAGTATAAACTGCAGTACTTCTTATACACCCTTGGGGCTTCTTAAACACTTGTGTCTAGTTCTTTCTTATTGTGGTATATGACCAGTGAAATACCAGTGCATTATGAAGACTGATGCATTATGAAATCAGTTCTAATCCCTCCATGAACAGAGTCATTTTCACACTTAAAATGATGCTAAACACGCACTGTTTAATTTACATTGTTCCTTCTATTTATGTATGTGGATGATAGCACTGTAATTATTTTAATAATAAAAAAAACATATAAGTATCTTTTTCCTAATCGATATACAGCTGTCACATCACCCAGCTCTTTCCCAACCTGTCTGCAGGGAAACATAAGCAGGAGGAGCTTCTAGTCCTCTGCTCCTGGTCCCCCCATGTTCAATATAAAAAAAACAGCCTTTGGGATGCCGATTAAATATAAATAATTAATATCAATAAACTGTTTTAAATTGACATACAAATATATATTTGAAATCAAATCTTTATTATTTTGTGGAAATAACATGGTGTGGGTGGATTTCTGCCAGTCACACACCCTCCAGCCTGTCTTAGAATTAGAGGGAGGTGAAGCCTCCATTAATTTACATGTAATATCCTGCCCCCATTGTGTTTAGCTGGATAGTGCGTATGGAGGAAGAGGGAGGGAGTGGGCTGTCATTTACCACTCTGTATACTTCCATATGTCTGACCCTATATGGACTGCTCAGATGTGATAGGGAGGAAATGCACAGCATAGAAGCTCACTGAAAACTGAGGGACATGGACAGAAGGTGGAGACAGAGAGCAGCATGATCAACTAGGTTTTTTGCAAAATACATAAAATGATTCCCATAGTGACCGAGCGAGTATGAACAAGATGCAACACATCATTTATTGATAGTTTTTTATGATGTGGGTTTAGTGACACTAAACCCACATCATCAGATCAGACACTCACCAGCCCCATGCTCCAGCGATGTAGCCGCCCGACGCTTCGCTCCTCTCTCGTCTGCAACGCCGGCATCACAAGTGTGGGTGCCGGGAACACACTGAACATGCGCAAACAGCGCTGAGCTCTGTAAATGGCCGGACAATCTTCTGGGACCCGTGACATGTCCCAGAAGATTGCAGGGAGGGAGGGGGGAGAGGTGAACTTCCTTCTGGCACCGCGGTGCCAGGAGAGGAAGTGGGAGCTGGGTACTGCTGAAAACAGGGTACCCCCCCCCCAAAAAAATGATATGCCAATTGTGGCATGTCAGGGGGTCACCGTTACTTAAAGCAGAAGTTCCACTTTTGGGTGGAACTCCACTTTAAGATCTTAAAAGTAGCAGGGTTCATGACCCACAATTCCTTAAATTTATATGGTTAAAAAATTATTTGGACATAACCGCACAAGGTTTTTATTTTGTGGCTCCACATGAGGTGGTATTTACAGTTATAAACATTTACTAAAATGGATGACCCCTTTAAGCATTTTTTAACTATACTTATTTTAGGGCCCTGGTGCCAACCATAATGGAAACTACTACTCTATAACTAACCAGCTTCATGCACTTCCAATTTGTCATGTATGCACATGCTATACTCCCGATTAAAAAAAAAATCTGTCCAAGCAATTATTTGTTTGAGGAACATCAACAGATTATGAAGTAATTGATAAATATTTAAATATATTGGACACGTGTACACTGGGATTATCTGTTTTATATGACACACCACAGTATGCCTTTTTTCCTGACATGATCTGTTCCATGAACATAAATGTAAGAAACACAACCAAAAGAGAATAATGATGACCACTGCAATCCAAGGAGTTGGATTTATCTGTATTTTTTTAAGGAGACAATTTTTTTTCCTGCCATGTTTTTGTAAAGAACTAGTTACCTATTAATTTGAATAGATTTCGGATTTAATAAAAAGAAGTTGAAAAAGTCAAAGGAAATTAGTCCGGCATGTGTGACTGACATGTATTCCCTAAGTGGTGAGCCTATAAGTCCTCTGCGAAGCAGTATTTCCTGAGTAAAAATAAGGCCCACCATGCAAAGCAAAGAAAACAGAAAGAGCAGTCTTATTGATTGCTCTCCTCTGACCCAGCCTTACGTTCATGCTTGCCTGATTCACTGGTTGGCCGTGCAGTCTCTGTGTTTACATCCTGTTTCTCTCTAATGAGCTCAGCAGATGAGAGGCTTAGGGGCCAATTCTTGATCTTTTTCACAGCATAGAAATCTTTTTTACTTTCATTTATTTAAGGCTGAGAAGATGAGTTTGATCAGATAAAAGCAAACATACACCACCTAATAAGCAATAGTATTAGTATATGAACAACCAGAAGCTGAAAAAAATGTACACATACTAATATCTATACTAATACAACATAACTATGCTTTGGATACATAGGGGTTGAGTTACTAAAACTAGAGGGTGCAGAATCTGGTGATGCTGTGCAGGGTAGCCAATCAGCTTCTAACTTCAGGTTTTTCAATTAAAATGGTTGTAAACCTCAGTCATCAAATCCGAACAAAGTACATATATTTGTAGAGTTTACTTGTCTCTCTCTGAAGCTCTAAGTATCATTTCTCTCTGGCACTTCATTCCTCTGTTATCAGCACATGTCACTTCTGACAACATGAGATACCATGTGTCCAGTAGGATAGCTCAGCACACAGCTTGTCTATTTACAACACAGCTCCTGTGCCATGTGTGAATGGAGGTGTGTCCCTTTCCTCCAATCAGCTCTCACAGAGCTCTAACTGCAGCTCCCTGCCCCCTCCTCTGTGATACTGACAAATGCAGGAGTATTAACCTAAAATCAGCCTTTTTGAAGGGATGCACAAAAGAAAAGACTGCAGATATACAAGTAAAACTTATGTAGGAGGATTTGTTTCATCTCTATGTATCACCTGAGGCTATTCTCTTCACTGGGTTTATGAGAGGGGTTACAAGCACTTTAATAACAGTGCCCACCAGTGCTGCCAATCTGTGCCTACATGTGCTGCCAATCAGTGCCCACCAGTGCTGCCAATTAGTGCCCATCAGTGCCTTCTCATTAGTGTCCCCTATCAGTGCCACCTACCAATGCCCATCAGTGCCACCTATCAGTGTCCATCAGTGCCGCCAATCAGTTCCCATTAGTGCCGCCTATCAGTGCCCATCAGTGGCACCTATCAGTGCAGCCTCATCAGTGTCCCCTCATCGGTGCCCACGAATGCTGCCTCCTCAGTGCCCATCAGTGCAGCCTATCAGTGCCCATCACTGCCACAGCATCAGTGCCCATCAGTGCAGCCTCCTCAACGCACATCAGCGATGGAGAAAAATTACCTGTTTGCAAAATTTGCATGAAGAAAATGATAAACATTTCGTTTGGGTACAGTGTTGCATGACTGTGCAATTGTCATTCAAAGTGTGACAGCAAAAAGGGCCCAGTTGACAAGTAGTTAAGCTTTTTGAGAAAAAAAAACCTGGAAGCTGGTTATTATGCAGAGCTGCACCAGATTTAGAACTCTCAGGTTTTAGTCAACTCCACTGATATAAATATAGGAATAGGTCATGACCCTCTCTTCTAGTCTTCTAGATTGTAAGCTCTAACGAGTATGACCCTCAGATTCCTCCAGTATTGAATTGTATTGTAATTGTACTGTCTGCCCTCATGTTGTAAAGCGCTGCGCAAGCTGTCAGCGCTATCTAAATCTTGTATAATAATAATTAAAGGGAAACTACATAAAACCTTTGCACTCAGTGGTACAGAGTATATGAATGTATTAGACAGACTTTATGCTGACTAAATACTCCAGTGAAAGTCACTTACAGGACCCCTCACCTGTGGGAAGATTCAGCTTTCACTCTTATGATGTTAAAGGGCACCTATGACCATATAATGCATATTAAAGTTTATAAATACAGCATTACTAACAAGCAGTGAATGTGCTTAAATACAAGCCCTCCCTGACCACTGTAGATGTGGGCACTGTGGAGTAATTCATCCTCAAAAATCACAACAGAGACTATGAAGTCTGATTTCAGACTTTGTGACAGCTTATCATCTGATGTTTGTTTACATTGGAAGGAAAATAAAGGAAGAGCAGTTGCCATTTCAGTGCCTCTTTTGTGAATTTTGAAGATGAGCTTCACTATGGTGCCTGCAGATACAGGGGTTAGTGAGGGCTTTTTTTACTCATTTACTGCTTAAAGTGGTTGTCAACGCGTAATATTCACTTTAACCTACAGGTAAGCCTATAATAAGGGTTACCTGTAGGTGCCCTGCATATCTCCTTAACCTGCACGGTTCAGGAGATATGCAGTGTACTAGGTGTGCCGACGTCATTTTGGCACATGCGCAGTGAAGAAATGGTCTCCAGGCCGTTTCTTTACTGAGATCGTGCCGTGACTGACGGCTCCTGCGTGCATGCGCGGGAGTGACGTCACGCGACTCCGGCCAGTCACAGAACCGGAGTCGCGGCCCCGGCAGGAAGAGGGGCAGAAAATGGATGCTGCCTGCACAGGGGACATCACTGGACGTCGCAGGCTTAGTTTGCAGGTAAGTGACACATAATGGGCTACTATGCGATGCATATTAGCCCATTATGTTTCTACTTTGCAGGGGAATATAAAGGACGAAAAGCCCATCAGGGTTTAGTTCCTCTTTAATTATATGTAAATACTTTAATGTCCATAGTTTGAGGACAGGTGCAATATAAGGTCTTGTAAAAGGTACTGACAAGTGTTTCGTCAATTGAATGGCACTCCAATGCACTAGACCAGGGATTTGCAATTAGCGAACCTCCAGCTGTTGCAAAACTACAAGTCCCATCATGCCTCTGCCTTTGGATGGCATGCTTGTGGCTGTCAGAGTCTTGCTATGCCTCATGGGACTTGTAGTTCTGCAACAGCTGGTGGTCCGCTAATTGCATATCCCTGCACTAGACCAACACACGTTTAACTCAGCTGCATTGCAATGCACAGCGATGTACGGTAACGCACTACCATGCATCAGCGTGCACTGCCTTCACACAAATAGTAGGTGTCAGATTATATATGTATTGTGGTGCATTGGCAACTCATTCCAATGAATGGGCTGCATTAATACAACATATGTTTATGCACATATGTTAATGCATCGGACTACACGGGTGTAAAGGAACCGTGAATGTAAAATAATTTCACTACTGGAAAATCATCCTCCTGTTACAGCAAATTTGCATCACACATTAAAGTCCACTGAAAGCTGACGTTACAAACTAACATCAGGAACTTCAGCACTGACAGCTTTGTGAAGAGAGTGTTCTCTACATAATTTAATATAAATAAATTCCAAATCAAACATGGAACAAACACATAAAGCCTCAGTGTTTTGTCACACTACGGTACAACCTCCCTGCCCACACATGGATTGAAATTCGGCCAATCCCTGCTGAACCAGTCAAATTTCGATCCATGTATGGCAGCATAAAATTAAACTTCAGTAAAACATAAAATGCAAACCTCATCCCACTGTAAGAGGTAACTGGTGATTTTTGAGCCATTATCAGTTGGTGCCTATGAAAACATGAGAAAACAATATTTTAAAAAGCATGTACAACAAAACTGAAAATGTTGTTAAAATGAAGGTTAAAGTGGTAGTAAACCCTCCTATCATTTTCAGCCAAGGAAGCTGCCATCTTGGCCTTAATCTAAAACTGCCATGATGCTGCACATATGATCAGCTATGACACCAGCCATTGGATGGTTTGACAGTTTGGTTTAGAGCTCAACCAATGGGAGTGTGCATTTCCGGCACATGCCGGAAATGGAACTGGTTTTTAAACTGTTAAATGGATGGGTACACTACCGCTTTAAAGTCGTATAAAAACCCCAAACCAAAAAAAGTAAAATATTGCAGCTTACCCATCCTTTGGATGTTGTGGCTACATTCGTTTTTTTTTTAAGCTATTTTCCCTCTGTTTTTACCTGTGATCTGGCCAGTAACAGCTTTATTGTATTAGAGTGTCCCCATTCTGGATGAAGGAGCACAGGAGCACCTTTGGGCAGTAACATTTTCAGTCTGGGGGGAATTTTAGATGCACTAGCAGATTTAAATACACTAACAAATTGAAGCCAAATTCCAGCTCACACTGCAGTTAAACAGTTACAGCAACAGGTTTGCTCCCTTTTAGGATAACGTTTTTACATGAATAAATATATGCTAATAATTATAAGCACCCATGTAAGTGGTAATTGGTTTGTCTCAACACTCTAACTGATGCAGTACATCTGTAGGACAGCTTGTTCTGTTAAAAAAAAAAAAAACCAACAGGCTTACTGTCAGATCACCAGGTGAAAAAGGGAAAGAAAGCCTAAAAAATAAAACTAATGTAGCAATCACATCAATGAATTGGTAAGCTGCAATATAATAAATGTTTCCTTTTGGGTTTAATACTGCTTTAAATAAATAAGCTATACAGTTTTACAACACACAAAAAAAGTACCACATTCTAACCATTCTAACTTTTTATAGGGTAAGAACAATGCAGAAAGTGAAGATAAATAGCAACAACATCTTACATCATTCAGTTGCTTTAAACCCATTTAAACCCATTAAATATCATTATCTGCCATCAACAGCTGCACTTTAACACTTTTGAAATAATCAATGTCTTTTGTTAAATACACATTCATTTTATATCTATCTATGATACAGTATATATATACAGGTGCATCTCAAAAAATAGAATATCATCAAAAAGTTAATTTATTTCAGGAATTCAATTCAAAAAGTGACAGAAATTCTAAAATTATATAGATTCATTACACACAGAGTGATATATTGCAAGCATTTCTTTCTTTTAATTTTGATGATTATGGTTTACAACTAGTGAAAACCCAAAATCCAGCATCTCAGAAAATTAGAATAATACATAACACCAATAAAAAAAAGGATTTTAATACAGAATTGTTGGCTTGCTGAAAAGTATGTCCATGTACAGTATAGTATGCACTCAATATTTGGTTGGGGCTCTTTTTGCATGAATTACATCATCAATGCTGCGTGGCATAGAGACTATCAGCCTGTGGCACTGCTGATGTGTTATGGAAGCCCAGGTTGCTTTGATAGCGGTCTTCAGCTTGTCTGCATTGTTGGGTCTGGTGTCTCTAATCTTCCTCTTGACAACAACCCACAGATTCTCTATGGGGTTTAGGTCTGGTGAGTTTGCTGGCCAATCAAGCACAGTGATACCATGATCATTAAACCAGGTATTGGTACTTTTGGCAGTGTGGGCAGGTGCCAAGTCCTGCTAGAAAATGAAATCAGCATGCTCTAGAAATTCCTGGTAGAGGGCTGCACTGACTTTGGACTTGATAAAACACAGTTGTCAACAACAGCACATGACATGGCTCCCCAAATCATCACTGACTGTGGATACTTCACACTGGACTTCATGTAACTTGGATTTTGTGCCTCTCCACTCTTCCTCCTGACTCTGGGACCTTGATTTTCAAATGAAATGCAAAACTTACTTTGATCCGAAAAGAACTTTGGACCACTGAACAACAGTCCAGTCCTCTTTCTCCTTAGCCCAAGTCAGACGCGTCTCACGTTGTCTCTGGTTCGGGAGTGGCTTGACACCAGGAATGCAACAGTTGTAGACCATGTCCTAGATACATCTGTGTGTGGTGTACTGACACCAGCCATAGTCTACTTCTTGTGAATCTCCCCCAAATTCTTGAATGGTCTTTTGCTTCACAATCCTCTCAAAGCTGTGGTTATCCCTGTTGCTTGTGCACCTTGTTCTACCACACTTTTTTCTTCCACTCAACTTTCCATTAATATGCTTGGATACAGCACTTTGTGAACAACCAGCTTCTTTAACAATGACTTTTTGTGACTTACCCTCCTTGTGGAGGGTGTCAATGACGGTCTTCTGGGCAACTGTCAAGTCAGCAGTCTTCCCCATGATTGTTTAACCTACTGAACCAGACTGAGAGACCATTTAAAGCAGGGGTAAGCAACCTGCGGCCCTCCAGCTGTTGCAAAACTACAAGTCCCATCATGCCTCTGGGAGTAATTGTACCCATCAGCCTTGCAATGCCTAATGGGAAATGTAGTTCTACAACAGCTGGAGGGCCGCAGGTTGCCTACACCTGATTTAAAGGCTCAGGAAACCTTTACAGGTGTTTTAGTTAATTAGCTGATCAGATTGTGACACCACAAGTCTACAATATTGTACTTTTTCACAAAATTGGAATTTTCTGAGATACTGAATTTTGGGTTTTCACTAGTCGTAAGCTATAATCATCAAAATTAAAAGAAACAAAATGCTTGTTCAAAAAAAATATTTATATATATCACTCTGTGTGTAATGAATCTATATAATATATGAATTTCACTTTTTGAATTGAATTGCTGAAATAAATTGACTTTTTGATGATATTATAATTTTCTTAGATGCACCTGTGTGTGTATATATATATATATATATATATATATATATATATATATATATATACACACACACACTCACACACACTTTGCAAGTACTCGGAATGTATTACAAAAAGGTTAAGCATCTCACATCTGCTCCAGACTTGCAAGTGGCATGCTGGGAGAAGGATAAACATTGCAGTACGGAGTGTGGTTAAATAGATTCCATAGATGACAGAGCTGCAGGTGAATTGACCTTACCTTCCACTGTAGTGTGAGGGAGCTTTTGGTTCTGTGAGACAGCTTAGGCGGGAAAGGACATTCTGGTGTGCAGCTGTGAGTGGTGAAGGTGATGGGTTCTGAGCAGGATCCCTTTAATGATTTGTTTGTTGTATATACCCTAAGAAAATACACAGTATGAAATTTAAGCTTACCAAATATAACTTTAAACCTAACTATCTGCTTAACATTTTGTAGGAAAGAATTAAAAGGAAACCTTAAAACACCAAAAATGCAAGATGTCACGCATTGAAAAAACATCAAGCAAGTGATCCTAGTACTAGTAACTTCAACAACAACAGCAGCAGGTAGCAACATGTCTAGTTTAGGTGAACCAGCATATGTCTTTAATATATAGTTCCTCGTCTTGACAATAAGTAAATAGCATAATAAAACAATCTGCAGAGTTTACCGTTTTCCAAGAAAGCAATAGCAGGACCATCAAAGACTCTACGTTACTCAGAGCTGTGGAAGCTTATCTAAGTTGTAATCCAAGACAAGGGTCAACTTATCCCACTTTGGGTGGCCTGCAACCACCACTGAAAATATATATATATTATTTATAACAATACTATATGTATTTATTTTTGTTTTTATTTCACATGATTTTAGACATTTTGCCACATGTACATGTAGACCATGCTGCCCAGCACATGTGACAGAGGCTGGGACAAACTATGAAAGTGCCAGGGGTGCTTATAACAGTTTCACACCCATGGTTTAAGTCTCTTTTTTTTTCAAATAAAAAAAGGAATAGGGGGTTAAAAACTGTTATACTGTTTTGTCTTTTTTCAACCTGACAAACTATGTAACTATGTACTACATTGGGGGATACCAAGTACACAAAAGTACACAAAGGTTTTTCTTCCAAAAGGATCCTGACCACTAATTTTGTAAAAAAAATGTAACTTGTTTGTAAAGAAATATTGGGGCTGCCATTGTTGATGGGTTTTTTAAGTGTGGAATTTAGAGTTGTACTTCCAAACCTGGCTTCACTACTTGAAGAGTCATTGACCTTGACCAAGCATGAAGCCAGTGAAGTCATACAAGCCTGAACCACCATCCTACATACTTGCTTTAGATCACTCACCCACTTGCTTTGGGCTTACGATATGCACATACTTCTTTATACCAGAATTCTTTCACCAGTGATCAGCGATTTTGACAACTGGGCTCATGAGATATATATACACCTCTTGACCACAGTATTTGACTATCAGCGACCCAAGATCACAGTTAAATATATGCCTGTCATTCACAATTACCATAGGGGTAGATCCCCCTTTTGGTTGTGACACTGTATACATGCTAGCACCATGGGGGTACATTCCCCTGTGGTCGCTACACCTTACATGCATTGGCACCTCTGGGGTAGATCCCCCTGGGGTTATAACATTGCATGTAGTTATTCATTATTGTTTTGCATACCGTACATTTGGCAGCCTATCTCTCTTGGGCACATACCATGTGTATCTGGTTTGTGCCTATTACATGCCTATACATTTCTATATCAGGTTTTCAACATCCAGTGATCGGGGATTGTGATGTTTGGGCTTATGATATGCATATATTCTGTCACATCTTCATATATTTATTATTGTTGATTAATTATTTTTACATGCTTGCCAATGCCACTAGGGCTGCCCCCTTTGTGGTTGTGATATTGTGAGTACATTAGCTGCTACTAGGGTAGACCCCCTTGTAGCCCTGCAATACTGTACTGACACTAAATATTGATACATGTTAGCCCACTTGGGGTAGATACCATATGTACTTGTTTTAAACGTTTTGAATAAAGATATCATTGTTTAACCGATTGACTCTTTGTTCTCGCATGCCCACCTCATTTAAAGTCCCAAAACTTCCTCTTCTATAGCTTTGGAACTAGGGATCAGTATAACAGTCATGAACCCTGAAGCTTAAAAGGTTGATTAGCCGCAGCTGCTGTTTTTCTGTTCTCAAAGGTTCCCCTTCTTAGAGAAAGCACCCCAGCTCTGCTGTAGGGGTTTCATCATCATATCTGCAGAAACATGGTTTGATCCCCCTTTCTTTGTTACAGTATTTTAGATTGGTATTTTAACAGTACGCTGCACTTTATATCACAGAGTGTTGTTTTTCTAGCCCCAAAGCCAGAAGCCTATAACTCACCTGACATGGTAATCTGTTGCCGGCCTGAGGTCTTTCAAATGACATTCTAATTCTTCTCCACTGCAAGGACAAATTACATATCAAAAGAAAGCAATAAAAAGGTGGAAGCTAATATGGGTTTCTGCCCTACACTCTAACATTATCATCAATATAACAGACAAAGTAAGGGAGTGAAGCTCATCCATCTGCCTAGTCAGGACTTGAAAACATTCTTAATACATGTAACGGGTTTATAACAAGTACACAAAATAAAGCTTTTATGAGATTTAAAGCCAGATATATACAGCACAGCCTTTAATGACATTTAAGTATACTTTACAACGTATGAAATGAACACTATGCACAGCAAACAAACTATACTTGTCAGCTAATGACCTGCGGGGGAAGTTCAACGTGTGCACAGCATGCGATATGTGCTCTTTATTACCTTTTTTGATAGAAGGCATCACCAATATAATGGTTACCTAACATATGTTTCACAGTGGAAGGTTTTACCTGTAAATAATCTTGTACTTTCCATCTCTCCCTTTGTCCGATAATGCAACCTCATAACTACAAGAATATGACAGGCCATTACTGGATTTCTCTCCATTTGGATTGCCATTGGCAGGGGACCATGTCACTAAAGCTGTTCTTGATTGGATGTTAGAAACCTGAAAGAAAGGTAAAAGAATTGCTCCTTCCATTTCCATTTGATAAAATGTACAACAGCCATATTATGCCAACTGTCTGTGCCTGCCCTACATTTATGCACAAAGTAGAAAGGACTCTGGCTTAGCAACCATGAAGATGCTTTTAATTTTTAGAGATATTATGCATAGGAATTCTTTGGTTTAGACTAACCTTACTCGGAGGTTATGATTTTGGAACCATGTGTGGAGCAAATGTTATTACTAGCAATAGCAGTGATTGAAATAAAATAATAGCACTGGGTACAGCCAAATGAATGTTCACAAGTGCAAGGTGTTTAGCCAGAATCTAACTGCAACGTAAATTACCGACCACTATAAATGAATAGAAATCCCTATTTTTTTATCAAAGGGATTCAAGCAACACAGTCCTCAGTTAGGTTCATACATTTTCTACATGTTAGATCCATACATATTCCAGAGCCAATCTGAATGGAACCAGTAGTACTATAGAGTGCAGTGGAGTCCCACATAAGCACAGGAGGAACACATAGCCTATGATGATAGTGCCCTTTAGGGGAACCAAATCATTCTATGGCTACAGAACCTTTCATCATTGCTATAATAGATTTGCTGCTAAAGAGCAGGCCTCTTTCGGTCAAGCATTAATGATTGATAGATGCTTTTTGAAGACCGTATCTGATTTTTAATACTGTCAGCAGTCCTGATTGAATTACAACATTATAGCCTCTACCCTTCATTTATAAAGAGATGGTATAATTAAAATGAAAAAAGTAAAGTAAAGAACTCCTGTGTTAAAGGGGTCTCCTCTTCTAGGTATCTGTCTCCTTGCTGACTGTGGCTCCAGTTCCTGGGAGCATTTGACCATTGCAGACTCTCATAATAGCTGGAAAAAGCCAGCAAGATGCTTGCATTGAAAGACAGCTGTGCACCATAAAATGATTAGGTCCATCTAAAAGTCATGCAAATTACATTCTGCCTTTTTTCCAGGCTCTTGATTCCAAATTGAAAAAATAAATAAAATAATAGGAAAGCCTTGGTCTTTCACAGTCAAGAGCTGGCTGTTCATCTTAAGAACATTAATGTGGTGATTATGAAAACATGAATAATTAATAAAGAGGAAATAGGGAACTCAACTAATAAGAAGCCAGCTAAACTGAAGGCTTCATCTCCATAGAAGAAACAGACGTAAACAAATACCTACTCAAATTTTTAATTGGCTTTGACACACTGTTTGCATGCAAAACTAAACCTTGCATACCAATTACTTACATACTCTTTATTTTTACAGTCCATTACATCCATTGTAGGTACAAATCCCTAACATTTATATGGGGGATTTAAAAATTGTCGATTTACAATGTAACCAAAAATGTATAAGACATTTAAATAATATTGTCATATATGCAAGTATACTGTATCTTTCCAATTGTGTATGCCTATATACTGTATATATATATATATATATATATATATATATATATATATATATATTGTAACAGACAGCCCCTGTCAATGATTGATGATGTGTGTCTGCCACATAGAAGGTTCTTAAGGTTAATAGGTGGTGGCAAAGGGCAGAAAGGGGTTAAGCACTGGCCACACCTTGCTCCCCACCTGGGGTATAATGGGTCTCCCCTGGGTTAATCAGGGGGTGGGTGCTGTGAAAGGAGACAAGCAGACTGTGAAGGAACATGCCTGCAGGACTGGAGCAGACCCAGTGAGGTCTATTTGTTAGCCAGGAGGCTTATATTTGTGTTGATGGACTTTCACTTTGGGACTATGTTTTCTACCCCTGCACGGTAATCCTTTTCTGTTTGCTGTATATGCTGACCAAATAAACATGGCCAGGAACCCCCTAACCTTACACATGGCTGGATTACCTTTCTGAGTACTCTCTACTTGAAGCTGACCTCCCACAATATGTACAACGCCAATTCCAAAAAAGTTGGGGCGCTGTGTAAAATCAACATGAAAACAGAATGCAATGATTTGCAAGTCTCATAAACACATATTTTATTCACAATAGAATACATACATTATCACATGTTTAAACAGAGAAAATTTACCATTTTAAGAAAAAAATAAGGCAATTTTGAATCTGACGGAAGCAACATGTCTCAAAAAGGTTGGGACAGGGCCATATTTACCACAGTGTAACATCCCCTCCTTTTTTCACAGCACTTTGTAAATGTCTGGGAACTGACGGGACCAGTAGCTTGAGTTTTGGGTGAGGAATGTTGTCCCATTCTTGTCTGACATAGGATTCTAACTGCTCAACAGTTCTGGCTTTTATTTGTTGTATTTTTCATTTCAAGATGCACCAAATATTTTCAACTGGTGAAAGGTCTGGACTGCAGTCAGGCCCGTTAAGCACCCAGGCTCTTCTACTACAAAGCCATACTTGTTGTCATAGATGCAGTATGCAGATTAGCATTGTCCTGCTGAAATATGCAAGGCCTTCCCTAAAAAGGCATCATCTGGATGGGAGCATATACTGCTCTAAAACCTGGATATATCTTTCAGCATTGATGGTGCCTTTCCAGATGTGCAAGCTGCCCATTTCATACACACTAATAATGCACCCCCATACCATCAGAGATGCAGGCTTTTTAACTGAGCGCTGATAATAAGCCAGAAGGTCCCTCTTCTCTTTAGCCCGGAAGACGCGGTGCTCATTGTTGCCAAAGAGGATGTTAAATTTCGATTCTTCTGAATTTGCATTATAAAGCTTTACCTTGCATTTGGCGCTGCAAACTATGTTCACAAACATTGATTTTTGGAAGTATTCTTGAGCCCATGCAGTGATGTCATGCCTGTTTTTAATGAGGTGCCGTCTGAGGGCCCGAGATCACGGGCTTCCAATATTGCATTTCTGCCTTCTCCCTTGTGCACAGAGATTTCTCTTGATTCTCAAAATGTTTTAATGAAATTATGTACTGAATGATATAGTTAAAGTTTTTGCAATTTTAAGTTTAGGAACATTATTCTGAAAGTGTTCAACAATTTTTAGACACAGCTTTTCACAGATTGGCGAACCTCTGCCCAGTTTTACTTCTGAGGCACTCTCTGACTCTCTAAGATTGTCTTTTTACACCTAATCATGTTACTGACCTGTTGCCAATTAACCTAATTAGTTGCAAAATGTTCTTCCAGCTGTTTCTTGTTAGTACCACTTACTTGGCCATCTTTTTGCTGCCCTGTCCCAACTTTTTTCAGACGTGTTGCTGCCATCAATTTCAAAATGATCTTATTTATTTTTTAAACAGTACATTTTCTCAGTTTAAACATTTGATGTTTTCTAATTTCTATTGTGAATAAAACATGGATTTATGAGATTTGCAAAGCATTACATTCTGTGTTTATGTAGATTTTGCACAGCATCCCAACGTTTTTGGAATTCGGGTTGTATGTACAGGGTGGGCCATTTATATGGATACACCTTAATAAAATGGAAATGGTTGGTGATATTAACTTCCTGTTTGTGGCACATTAGTATATGTGAGGGGGGAAACTTTTCAAGATGGGTGGTGACCATGGTGGCCATTTTGAAGTCGGCCATTTTGAATCCAACTTTTGTTTTTTCAATAGGAAGAGGGTCATGTGACACATCAAACTTATTGGGAATTGCACAAGAAAAACAATGGTGTGCTTGGTTTTAACGTAACTTTATTCTTTCATGAGTTATTTACAAGTTTCTGACCACTTATAAAATGTGTTCAATGTGCTGCCCATTGTGTTAGATTCTCAATGCAACCCTCTTCTCCCACTCTTCACACACTGATAGCAACACCACAGGAGAAATGCTAGCACAGGCTTCCAGTATCCGTAGTTTCAGGTGCTGCACATCTCGTATTTTCACAGCATAGACAATTGCCTTCAGATGACCCCAAAGATAAAAGTCTAAGGGGGTCAGATCGGGAGACC
>BLSH010508625.1:878938-896976 GCA_018402905.1 Glandirana rugosa
TATTCGACGACATCACGTCTAAAAACAAAGTGTCTCACCGATATGTCCCACCCGGTAAATATACCTATCTGGTTTTATTTTACCTTTACCAACCACTATAATTGAAGGACAAACGCCGTGTAATCATATACACTCCCCCCTTTGAAAAGTTCTACCCACCACTGGTACCGCCGGTAAAACTTCAGCCGGTAAAACTTAGGTTGAAAACATTGACAATCCAACACAATGGGCAGCACATTGAACACATTTTATAAGTGGTCAGAAACTTGTAAATAACTCATGAAAGAATAAAGTTACGTTAAAACCAAGCAAACCATTATTTTTCTTGTGAAATTCCCAATAAGTTTTATGTGTCACATGACCCTCTTCCTATTGAAAAAACAAAAGTTGGATTCAAAATGGCCGACTTCAAAATGGCCGCCATGGTCACCACCCATCTTGAAAAGTTTCCCCCCTCACATATACTAATGTGCCGCAAACAGGAAGTTAATATCACCAACCATTTCCATTTTATTTTGGTCTATCCATATAAATGGCCCACCCTGTATAGCCACTCTGTGAAACAAAAATCTGCACTACAGCAGCTTATCTCAACCTTTTTACCCCAGAGAAACCCTTTAAAGTGGTTGTAAACCCTTACATTTACCCAGTGAAGTGACTGGCCTCAGGTGATACACAGAGATGAAACAAATCCTCCTACATAAGTTGTACATGTTTATCTACAGTCTTCCCTTCTCTACATTTGTTCAAAATCCAAAATTTATAAAGCTTGTCTGAGCATTCAGAAAAAGGGGGCAGATAGCTGAAACTGCACTCTGCAGGGCTCAGTAAGGAGAGCTCGGAGAACTGATTGTAAGAAAGGGACACACACTCCTTCACACAGCACACAGGGAAAGAGATGAGGCTGTCAATCACAGGCTGTATGCTGGAAGTCCCTCCCCATCACCGTTTTTCACTTGGTGTCAGGAAAATTTGTCAGAAGGGATTCATGCTGACAGCAGAGGAATGGAGCAGCAGATAGAAATGACACTAAGTTCAATTAACCTCCCTGGAGGTATGATTATGTCAGATTTTTGCACCTCAAAGCGGTACATTGTTTTACAATGAAATTTGACATTTTATATTGTAGGCCTGTAATTCTTAGGAATAACTCACTTAAATCTGTCCATCCCGGGTATGATAAAGTTTGAAACACAAAATCATAAATTATAATATAAATTAATTTTTTAAATAATATCTATAAATAATCATCAAAATAATAATATAATAATAATAAAATGTATTCAATAATGTAATCAAGTCAAAAACACTGAAATCTGCTCAGTTGCAGAATTGTCGCTGTTGTCACTTTCAGTGTCTGATGACAAATTTCCCCACGAATCAGTATCACTCAATTCTGCAAATGATTCTTATTTACTATTGCTGTTTTATAACTGGTGGTAAAAAAAAAAAAACAGCTTTTGATGTAAAGGGACACTTTTTGGATGCCATGGACATTCTCAAGTTTCCAGGCAGAAAGAATGACATATATAATATAAAAGTGCATGCAGGGCACTGGACAAACCACTAGGGACAAAGGGGATGTGAAATGATTTGATACAGTAATGTAATCTTACAGATTACAGTGTACTATATGTGTTATGTGTGTTTCACTTTTTGTATTTGCCGCCGGGTTACGCCCCCATGCAACGCAACGCGCGCAGGGAATGGAGCCTGGAGCCCAGAGGCATCGGGCGAAAATTCCACCGGAGGACACAGCGGGAGGACATCACAGGATCCAGGGGATAAAGTTAGTAATTTTACCTGGATACTGTGATGCGATCCTGAGTGTGGCTCGGTTACCGCTTTTGGTAATGAGAACTCCCCCCGAGCCACCCTCGGGATAACCGCCAGCGAGTTTAATTGAGACAAGTACACACTATAGAGGGATATGCTGTGTTCATTTGTCATATCTGAGGTTTACAACCATTTTAAATAATTTGAATCTCACAAGGAATGGTTAAGAATGATTATACTGTATCCACGATAGCTACAGTTCATGGTACATTGGTTTAATCAAACAATAAAGAATTCAGGGTACCTAGAGTATTTGAAACCCACAATGTATCGATTTACAACACCCCCTGCTCTATATGGCAAATGATTTTTAATCATTTTGAAATTAAATTAAAAATGTTTTGTCTCCTTACATTTGTGATCAGTGGAGAAGTACCCTCTTACACTGGCAGTCCAAGGAGAAGTGACACTGACATTGGTGGTCAATAGAGAAATGCCCCCTTACATTGGCAATCACTGAAGAATTGCCACTTACATTGAAGGTCAGTGGAGAAGTACCTCCTTACATTGGTGATCAATGGTGATTTCCCTTATCAGTGGTGGCTGGTGGTCTTTTATGGGGGGGGCGCCAAGCAACCACCCCCCCTGTTGGTTGGTCGGCGGCACCCCCCGGGCGCTTACCCCATCAGTTGCGGGCGGAGGCTGGGTTCCTGCAGGCAGCTGGCGGGTTGCAGACTCCAGTGGGTGGGTTGCGGCGTCCGGCAGGCAGCTGGCAGGTTGTAGGTTTTGGTGGGCATCAGGCTGGTTGCGGGCTCCAGTGGGCAGCGGGCTTCTACGGGTGGTGGATAGGCTCCTGTGACTTCTATGTAACACGGCGGCTTCCGCCATGCGGCTCCTCCCTCCTTCTACTAGGCGTCCAATAGGATTGCCTGTCCTTTCAGCCAATCGGTTGATATTGATTCGCTATTGCCACACCACTGGGTGGGATCGGCCATAATGGACGGACCGCCACTGCCCCTTATATTGACTGTTAGTGCATAAGTTCCATCTAACATTAGTGGTCAGTGTGGAAGTGACCCTTACATTGGATGTCAGTGAAAAAATATCCACTTAAAGTTTATGTAAAACCAAAACAATAAACTTATGTTTTTTTATAAGCACAAATAATACCTGTTGATCTTGTCAGAAATTCGGTGCTGTTCTGTTTCGTGCTCTCTTACCTGTGTTATCTCAAGGACAGTAACTAGACCTACTAGTTGTTTATTATTAAAGCAAAAGATAATGGGCAGGGATGACACCACTAAGTCCACAAAATTTCTGTGTGATGTCTGCCTACCATTGGAAATTAAGAGCTGAGTCTATTTCTGGCAATCAACAGGTATTTTTCTGTACTTGCTGCCTCTTTAATGGGTTAAAACATGGTCAAGTGAACATGTATTGCAGAGATGCACTGCATATGAGTTTTTTTTATTATGCCTCAACATATGCTTTAAGTTGATGCTCAGTGTAGGAAGAAGATCAGTCCACCACTGCTCATTACATAAGAAACCCCTAAGAGTTTCTGACGAAACCCTAGAGTTCCATGCAACCCTGATTGAGGAAGGCTGCACTAAAGTATGTCTGTATGGAAGTAGTATGGACATTAGGCTCTAAGCTCTGTCAATAACACATAAAAAAGAGAACTCCTGTAAAAACAGTATACAGTTGAAAGACGTGTTTAATTTTAACGACCATAGGATTTGTAATTTTGCCCAGCCAGTATGGTGATTTACACAGCTCTGTCTTGTTACTCCTCCAGGCTGGAGGTGGAGGGGATATAAAGGAAGACGTGTCATGTAGAAAATAAGGTGTTTGAATCACAAGCTTGAACAGAATTACTAATTTAAACTGCTAATTTAACTGGATCTGTTCTGTTCTAATGGATTAGTTTTCTGTATAACACATTGAAGAATATGCTGGAACCGTGTAAATTGATAAAATAAATGTACAATCAGGAGAATACGTTTAGTAATACATTTAGTTAACAAAATATATATTGATTAAAAAAACCCACCGTTAATTTCTCAATTCCTGAAAGCACCTCATGTGGCTTCTTCACTTCTGGTTCATATTCTGCAATGGTAAACAGTCTTAGTCAGTAACCCACACCACAATTCTTGTACATTACATACATTTCTGAAATACTTTAAATGGTGTTATATACTGCTAGAGAAGTTAGATATTCAAAAACACTGTTTGTCATACTATAAATACACAACACTATGGCATTACGGAGCTGAGATCCAGAAATCCATGTATGGTCATTTTAAAAAATGGACAAGCATCAAACTCTAGAGAAAAAGTGATCCAATAAATAAATACAGCTCAGTACCTGCAAGAACTTATATTATACCTCAACAACACCCTATAAAATGTATCACTTCCCAAGCCATTTCTACATAGATGGCTATCAGGGTGGAGATGGGGAGATCACTGGAGTGAACAGACCAAGCAGAGGCTGCAGAGCCTACACTTTATACATCCTTCCTGAAATATAGAGTACCTCACCAGTCCAGTACAAGATATTAAACCTGGAATTGTTAGTCCAGAAAGACACCTTGTCATTCATCATGTAATCCCTTATTGATGGTACACTGTATTATGTGGTTACAATACTTTGTATTGCAACAGATCTGAAAAGAGGAAACAAGGCCAACCCAAAATAATGCTTTGTATGTGAGCAGAACCAGAGGTGAGGAGAAATGTCTGCAATGAGGGTGCAGACAGCATCAAGAACATGAAAGGTGGTTTTAATCCTTAGAAATGGGTTTCACATTGATTGGAACTTTACTTTGGTGTTTTTATTTTCAGTCACACATAGTATGGAAAATTACATGTTAGAAGTTGTTATGAAATACTATTTCAGGAGGTTGTGTATAAGTAAAGAATAATCTTAAGGGGTATTATTATATGAGATTTACATAGCAGCACTAGTTTGCAGAATAAAGAGAGGTAGTGCAGTTACAATACAATTTAAGACAAGAGGGTAAGAAGAACCCTGCTTGTGAGAGCTTACAACCTTGAGGGAGGAGAAAGTGATAAAAAACATAGTAACTGTAACTGTGGTCAGCAATCCAGTGTTCAACTGCAGTCTTCTCTCTCTTGCTCTTCTCACAGGGACTCCAGCCAATGGCTCCTGTGGCTGTCAGTCAAACCCTGTGAGCAGAGGGTGAGGGTCAGGACAGAGTCGCACTGTCTTTGTCTATAGATGCAGACAGCATGGCTCATGACCAAGCCTGCAGGTGTGCCACCATGGTAAGTGGCTTCCTATGGTGGCACACTGAGAAGAAGAGGACCCTGGGGGATCGGCAGGAGACCCCAGAAGAGGAGGATCAGGGCTGCTCCGTGCAAAACCACAGAGCAGGTAAGTATGACATGTTTGTCATTTTAAGAGGAAAAAAGATGGGATGCATTAAGGTACAAAAAAAAGACTTTAGAATCACTGTAAAGTGTATGTAAAGGCAATTGTTTTTGTTCTGAATAGAGAAGTAAGGGATACACCTCGTATAAGAATTGTATTGCTGTCTTTGTCCTGGAGGCCACTGTCAATGAAACAGAAAGTGATGGGAAATCCAATGTATTAGAGTTGTCTTTAGAGCAGGAAGTAAGGAAAAATCTCCAACTGGGCTACCCGTCTTTATGAGAATTATTTAAAGTAGAACTAAAGTCTGGAGTGCTTATCTCCGCTCGAGCAAAGCTCCCTTGTTGCTGCTATCACCTTCATCACCTGGTCCTATTCCAGTTTCTGCATCTTCAGCCATCTTAATTGGCTGGCATGGGACAACAAAGTATAACTAAAGGCAAAACTTTTTTTTTAGTTTTGGATACAGTGGAGAGGGATCTACCCTGTCAGTTTTTATTGCTGTCTGTGCCCTTGTTAATGAGATTTACACTATTTATCCTGTATACCAGGGATATGCAATTAGCGGACCTCCAGCTCTTGCAAAACTACCCATCACGCAACTGCCTCTGGGTGCCATGCTTGTGGCTGCCAGAATCTTGCTATGCCTCAAGGGACCTGTAGTTCTGCAACATCTGGAGGTCCGCTAATTGCATAACCCTGCTGTATACCATTATCATTGAAAGTGAAAGTAAAAGAAAATACCTCATTTTAGGTTGTCCCCAGAAAAGTAATAGAAGGGAAATTTTCCAATGGGGACACTAGTTCTAATGACCTGGGGGTCCCCAAGGAATTCCCTTAATTTGAAGAGTTTTCTTCTAACTTTCTGTTTAGATATCGGACAGGAAGTGAAGGGAAATCTCCGCAATGGGACACAGATGGTGAAAAAAATGTAACAGAGGTTATAACTCTCCTTTGCTCTATCCAAACGGAGAAAAAGGTTTACCTACAACTCTACTCTTGCACATGCACAGGGGTAAATTCATCCCCGCACCAAGGCACGCTGAGATTGTATACTGAGTTACATGGGTACAGCCTAAAGGAATTTGCTAAATGGCAAATAATAAGCACTGTTTGCAAGAAAGGCATATACAGGGTAATTCAATAAAGCAATAAAGTCACTTTTTTTCTGGCAGTAGTTTCCTACCAGTACCTAATCCAGGCAAGCGCTGACAACTTTGATATGGTGGCCTGAATTAATTTTTATGGGTGTCTAAGACACTATTTATGAGTTCCCCCAATACAGTCTCTTTTGAAAATAGAAACTTTATTCTAGTATTTTTTTCAATAAAGTTCCACTTTACAGCTGTGCCCAAAAGTTTTGAGAATGACACATATATTAATTTTCACAAAGTCTGCTGCCTCAGTTTTTATGATGCCAATTTGCATATACTCCAGAATGGTATCAGATGAATTGAAATTAATTGCAAAGTCCCTCTTTGCCATGAAAATGAACTTAATTCCATTAAAAAAAAAAAACATTTCGACTGCATTTGTGAAGAAGGCTTCAGTGCACCCAAGATAGTCCAGCAAGCGCAAGGACCGTCTCCTACAGTTGATTCAGCTGTGGGATCGGGGCAACACCAGTGCAGCGCTTGCTCAGGAATGGCAGCAGGCAGGTGTGAGGGCATCTGCACGCACAGTGAGGGGAAGACTTTTGGAGGATGGCCTGGTGTCAAGAAGGGCAGCAAAGAAGCCACTTCTCTCCAGATAAAACATCAGGGACTGATATTCTGCAAAAGCTACAAGAATTGGACTGGGGTAAAGTCCTTTTCTCTGATGAATCCTCTTCCCAATTGTCTGGGGCATCTGGAAAAATCATTGTCCAGAGAAGAAAAGGTGAGTGCTACCATCAGTCCTGTGTCATGCCAACAGTAAAGCATTCTGGAACCATTCATGTGTGGGATTGCTTCTCAGCCAAGGGAGTGGGCTCACTCGCGATTTTGCCATGATTAAAGAATGGTAAAAAAGAAGAGAAACTTCTCCCAACCATCCAAGAACAGTTTGGTGACAAAGCGTTTTCCAGCATGATGGAGCACCTTGCCATAAGGCAAAAGTGATAACTAAGTGGCTTGGGGAACAAAACATCAAAATTTTGGGTCCATGGCCAGAAAACTCCCCAGACCTTAATCCCATTGAGAATTTGTGGTCAATCCTCAAGAGGCAGGTGAACAAAAAAAAACCCCACAAATTCTGAAAGACTCCAAGCATTGATTATGGAAGAGTGGGCTGCCATCAGTCAGGGTGTGGCCCAGAAGTTAATTGACAGCATGTCAGGGTGAATTGCAGAGGTCTTGAAAAAGAAGGGTCAACACTGAAAATATTGACTCTTTGCATAAATTGAATTTAATTGTCAATAAAAGCCTTTGACACTTATGAAATGCTTGTAATTATACATCAGTATACCATAGTAACATCTGACAAAAAGATCTAAAAACACTGAAGCAGCAGACTCTGAAAATGAATATTTGTGTCATTCTCAAAACCTTTGGCCATGGCTGTAGGTTTGGCTGTAAATTCTGTTCACCTTTGAGAGAAAGTGGCAATTCTCATTTTCTGTTGTGTCTTCAGGACAGGTAATGTCCCCAGCATGTTTAGACATTCCTTGCTTTATCTAATACTAATAAAAACAGTTTTGGCTTTAAATAAACTTTAAAGCAAGTCAGATATAAAATACATTTAATCCAATTATGTCTTTATTTAAAATTTCTGTACATCAAAATACAATCTGTATTTTAACCACTTGCCGACCGCCGATCGGCATCTGACGGTGGCAAAGTGGCTCTGTAAGGCGAAACGCCGTCATACGACGGCAGCCGCCAGATTGCGCACAGTGTCCGGGGAGGGCCAGGGAGCGGGCCAGGGCCAGGGAGCGGGTGCGGCAGCTTCGATTGCTGCCGGCCACCCGCGATGCCCCCACGGAGTGAAAGAACGGAGGTCCGTGTGTGTAAACACGGACCTCCGTTCTGTGAAGGGGGAAGGGCTGTGATCACAGCCTTCCTGTACGTGGAGGCTGTGACCACTTCCCTTCCCCAGCTAGGGCAGTCCCCATACAGTTAGAACACGCCCAGGGAACATAGTTAACCCTTAGAGCGCCCCCTGCAGGTTAACCCCTTCACTGCCAATCACATTTACACAATAATCAGTGCATTTTTATAGCACTGATCGCTGTATAAATACCAATGGTCCCAAAAAAGTGTCAAAATGTTCCGACATGTCCGCTGAAATATCGCAGTACCGCTAAAAACCGCAGATCGCCGCCATTATTAGTAAAAAACAAAAAAAAATAAAAACCACAAAAATGAATTCTCATCATCCGTAAACGCGACCACTTTTGCGCAAACCAATCAATAAACGCCGATTGCGATTTTTTTTATCGCAAATATGATGAAGAATATAAATCGGCCAAAAACGGTGAAAAAAAATGTTTTTTTATATTTTTTTTGGATTTGTATTTTAGCAAAAAGTAAGAAATTTGTTATTTTTTGCAAAATTGTCGCTCTTCTTTTGTTTATAGCGGCGATCAGAAATGACGCAGAGGTGATCAAATACCACCAAAAGAAAGCTCTGTTTGTGGGAAAAAAAGGACGCAAATTTTGTTTGGGTACAACGTCGCACGACCGCGCAATTGTCAGTTAAAGCGACGCAGCGCCGAATCGCAAAAAGGGCTCCGGTCCTAAAGCTGGAAATCCTTCCGGTCCTTAAGTGGTTAAAGCAGTTACTTATTCTATTTTGTACAAGCCTCTCTACTTCCATATACATCCCTGGAAGATGAAGGGGCAACACCATGGTTAGTGGAGAGAGCATGGATATGTCCTCATCAGTGAGATGCTGTATCTTTACTATTCAGATACAGTTCCAACCAAGCGGTGTTGCTTTCAAGCAGTGGAGGAAAGTAAGGTCAGGCAGAACTGTGCTGTCTGGTAGAAGTGTTTAAATTACTGAAAGTTCTGAACATAATTACAAATCAGAATTAAGCCAGTTAAGGTAAGTAAAACAGATTACATATTATCAAAATATATATATAATATTATAATTATATTAAAATACTGTATGTAAGACATATTGCACAAGTAAAAATAAAAACTAGGACATTTCTGCCCTGGGAAAAAAGCCAGTTCTAAATTACTTTTTTTAGAAGCAATATATTACTTGTCCACTAGGGGTCAGTCAAGACCAAAAAAAAAAAACCTACGTTCCAGATCAGGAATTGTCAAAAATTGCCAAAAAAGCAAGCAATATTATTATTATTATTATACAGGATTTATATAGCGCCAACAGTTTGTGCAGTGCTTTACAATAAAGAAGGGACACAGTACAATTACAATACAGTTCAATACAGAAGGAATAGGAGGGCCCTGCTCGTAGAGCTTACAATCTAAAGGGAGGGGGATATGCAGCATGTGTTTCATACTCTATCTAATTACAAGCAAGCAATTTCATTTGATGTATCCTATTAACATGGGAAATATTTCTTAACGTTTCTATTCACTTTATGGTGCTTTGACTTGCATGATACTAGAAAAAAAAGCGTTTTAAACAGCAATATTTACAAATGTAACTATGCAAGTTTAGGTTGTTTTGTTTGTTAATACTCAATTATTATTATAAGTAGTAGTAATAGTTATTATTAATAATAATAATTAGTAGGAGTAATGGCAGATGCAGCAGCTGTAATTAATATATGAATCTAACATAGAGAGGGCTATGCCTTCCATACCTGATCATTTGGACTCATGTAGAAGAGTGATAGATTTTGCATTGTAATATAGGTCACTACATGTAAAAGATGTAACTTCCAGCCTTCTGCTATTGCCCACTGTGAGATATCTACAACATTGATGTCACAGTACTGTGAGGCCTTCTTGCATCTGGGTAGGGGGCTTTACAGGAAACTGTTGTAAATGATTTTCTTTCGAGTGGGGAGAAAATAATAGCTTTAACCCCATAATCGTGATGGTTTAGCTTTTATCTTTTTTTTTCTCTCTAACAAACACAAGAATATAGCATGTTTGGGTTTCAGTCTGCTAATATTTTCCATGCACCAAACCTTTTCTCAATTACTTATCCACAAACAATCCCATATGCCAGAAAGTCTTTCAAAATCAGTTGGCCAGATTCTCCTCTCTACTCAGAAGTAAAACATCCCTTAGTATTATACAAATCACCATAGAGGGGAGCAGGACAGTTACTTATGTAAGTATTCGGGAGACCACTCATGTTTAGACCGATAGGGAATGGTAAAGAAAGTGTATTGGCCAATGGTGACTGTAGGAGGTGACCTGATACTCATGTGAAGGATGGAGTAAAAGTAGAACTAGAGTCAATATATCAAATTATATTATTATGATACAGGATTTATATAGCGCCAACAGTTTGCGCAGCACTTTACAATGGTAGGGCAAACAGTACGGGTACAATACAATTCAATACAGGAGGAATCAGAGGGCCCTGCTCATTAGAGCTTATAATCTAAAAATATGTTGTGAAACGTTACCTGCAAACTGACTATTGCATACCCAATAATTCCGCCAAATTACTTCCTATGATGGGGTGACAACGCTATCACACCACTTTTGAATTCTGAGCATCGTTGTCACCCTCATGTTGCTTTGTCACCACTGATAGACAAACTTGTCTCGCTTACCTGGAGAAGACTTTGTGATTGTGGATTGGGATTTAAACCGAAACTTCACCCTAAAGAGAAGCTGAGGTGCTGGTTTTAAAAGCCAAACACTGACATATATGCAAACAAGATCCTTGCCATGAGGGCTAAATTAAAGCTGAACTCTAGGCAGATACAGTTGTGCTCATAAGTTTACATACCCTGGCAGAATTTATGATTTCATGCCCAATTTACAGAGAATATGAATGAGAACACAAAAACATTTCTTTCACTCATGGTTAGTGTTTGGCTGAAGCCATTTATTATCAATCAACTGTGCTTACTCTTTTTAAATCATTATGACAACAGAAACTACCCAAATGACCCTGAGCAAAAGTTTATATACCCAGGTGATTTTGGCCTGATAACATGCACACAAGTTGACACAAAGGGGTTTGAATGGCTATTAAAGGTAACCATCTTCACCTGTGATCTGTTTGCTTGTACGGTAATTAGTGTTTGTGTATAAAAGGTCAATGAGCTTCTGGACTCCTGACAGACCCTTGCATCTTCCATCCAGTGCTGCACTGATGTTTCTGGATTCTGAGTCATGGGGAAAGCAAAATAATTGTCAAAGGATCTGCAGGAAAAGGTAGTTGTACTGTATAAAACAGGAAAGGGATATAAAAAGATATCCAACTAACTGAATGCCAATCAGCAGTGTTCAAACTCTAATCAAGAAGTGGAAAATGAGGGGTTCTGTTGAAACCAAACCACAGTCAGATAGACCAATTAAAATTTCAGCCACAGCTGCCAGGAAAATTGTTTAGGATGCAAAGAAAAACCCACAAATAACTTCAGGACTCTCTGAAAACATATGGTGTGGCTGTTTCAAGATGCACAATAAGGAAGCATTTGAAGAAAGATGGGCTGCATGGTCGAGTGACCATAAGAAAGCCATTACTGCGCAAATGACACAAAATATCCCGCTTACAATACGCCAAACAGCACAGAGACAAGCCTCAAACCTTCTGGCACAAAGTCATTTGGAGTGATGAGACCAAAATTGAGCTTTTTGGCCACAACCACAAACCCTACATTTGAAGAGGAGTCAACAAGGTCTGTGAAACACTGAGGTGGATTGCTGATGTTTTGGGGATGTGTGAGCTACAAAGGCACAGGAAATTTGGTCAAAATTGATGGCAAGTATGTTATCAAAAAATACTGGAGGAGCATTTGCATTCATCAGCCAGGAAGCTGCGCATGGGACATAATTGGACATTCCAACATGGCAATGATCCAAAACACAAGGTCAAGTCAACCTGTCATTGGCTACAGCAGAATAAAGTGAAGGTTCTGGAGTGGCCATCTCTGTCTCCTGACCTCAATATCATTGAGCCACTCTGGGGAGATCTCAAACGTGCAGTTCATGCAAAACAGCCCAAGAATTCCCAGGAACTGGAGGCTTTTTGCCAAGAGAAATGGGCAGCTTTACCATCTGAGAAGATAAAGAGCCTCATCCACAAACACCACAAAAGACTTCAAGCTGCCATTGATGTTAAAAGGGGGCAATACATGGTATTAAGAACTGGGGTATGTAAACTTTTGATCAGGGTCATTTGGGTAGTTTCTGTTGTCATTATGATTTAAAAAGAGCAAACACAGTTGATTGATAATAAATGGCTTCAGCCAAACACTATCCATGAGTGAAAGAAAGGTTTTTGTGTTATAATTCATATTCTTCGAAAAATGGCAAAGAAATCATAAATTCTGCCAGGGTATGTAAACTTATGAACACAACTGTATATACAAATATTAAAGTGGTTCTAAAGGTAGAAGGTTTTTTTTATCTTAATGCAATCTATGCATTAAGATAAAAAAAAAAAAAACCTGTGTGCAGCAAACTATCCTAACACTTACCTGAGCCACATTTCAATCCAGCAATGTTGCACATGAGAGCCTTGGCTGCCTGTGGACTCTCTCTCATTGGCTGAGCCAGCAGCAGGCACCATTAGCTCCCGCTGCTGTCAATCAAAGTCAGTGAACCAATGAGGAGAGAAAAGGGGTGGGGCCAAGCTGCGTCTCCATGTATGAATAAACACATAGAGCAGCGGCTCAGCTCGGGTGCTCCCTTAGCAGCTGCTTGCTGTGGGGGCACTCGGCAGGAGGGAAGGGCCAGGAGCGCCAACGAGGGGCCCGAAAAGAGGAGGAGCTGGGCTGCTCTGTGCAAAACAAGACTTTATCACTTTAACCACTTACTGACCAACTGCTGTCGTTTGACGGTGGCAGGTCAGCTCTATTGCACAAATCGCCATAGCTGTACAGTGGCAATGTCCGCCGGCTACCTGCAATCTCTCCTCACAGAGCCAGAATGGAGATCTGTTGATGTAAACAAACAGATCCCCGTTCTGACAGGGAAGTGGAGAGAGATCTGCTGTTCCCAGTAATCGGGAGCAACTTTCTCTCTCCACCCCCAGTCACCCCACAGTTAGAAACACCTCCCTAGGGAACACATTTAAACCCTTGATCGTTCCCTAGTATTAATCCCTTCCCTGCCAATGACATTTATACATTAATCAGTGACTATTTTTAGCTGTGATCACTGTATAAATGTCAATGGTCCCAAAAAAGTGTGAAAAGTGTCTGATTTCTCCGCCGCAATGTCGCAGTCCTGCTAAAAGTCACAGATCACCGCCATTACTAGTTAAAAAAATAAATAAATAAAAATGCCATAAATCTATTCCCATAGTTTGTAAACCCAATAACTTTTGCGCAACCGAATCGATATATGCCTATTGCGATTTTTTTTACCACAAATATATATATATCGGCCTAAACTGAGGAATAAATTTGTTTTTTTATAATTATTTTTGGATATTTATTATAGCAAAAAGTAAAAAAAAAGGTTTATTTTTTCAAAATTGTCGCTCTTTGTTTATAGCGCAAAAAGTAAAAACCGCAGGGGCGATCAAATACCACCAAAAGAAACCTCTATTTGTGGGGAAAAGGCTGTCAATTTTGTTTGGGTACAATGTCGCACGACCGCGCAATTGTCAGTTAAAGCAACGCAGTGCCATATTGCAAAAAGTGCTCTGGTCAGGAAGGGGGTTAATCCTTCTGTGGCTGAAGTGGTTAAAAGTGTATCTAAAGCCTGAACACAACAGGAAGTGAGAGAAAATCTCTCTCCCCTAGATGGTTGTCAGCATTAGAATAGTTCCCCAAAATATGCCTTTTACTCCTGTTTTGGTGATAATGGTCACCATGAAAATAGATAAGGTGAATGTCCACAGGGACACAAGCAGCCATAAAAAAACCCAACAGGGGTTCTAATCATTCCACATTATCCAAAACAAAAAAAAAAGTTTAGATACACAAAAAGACGGTGTATTCCTTTATATGTGTTGTACATAGAGCTACCATAAGCATGACATCAGCCTCTGGCCATCCTGTGCACAGCAGCACTAAGACCATTAGCTATTCAGGCTGTGCTGCGTGTCCTGACAAGGATCATGATGACTGCTGGGGAGAGAAGAGAGAGTTTATCAGTGTGTTACTACTTCTTAATGATCTGATCTGCAGGTGAGGAGACCACTGTGTACTTTAATGCTAACAGCCTCCTAGCTGTGCTGTCTGGCAGAAATATACGAATCACAAAAATAGCTGGGCAGAACTACAAGTCCTTTAGCAGATAATGGTTTACATATCGGTATTTCAACTTTAGCGGTCTGCCTAAAGTTTAGCGTTCATTTTTCAAATATCAAGAACACCTAAAACATACAGGTCAAAATAAAACAAGGTCGCACAAAAATGCACACACATGTTAAGGGCACCTATGAACTAGGTCACAAGAGATGTCTGTGTTGGTTTGCCATTAATTACAGAAATACTACAATTACATTGCAGTCTAATAGCATTGTCTCATCCATCCACTTTGTCTTAATTTGTAATAGACAATGTTAAGCTCCGAGGAAGCCTGGTGAGTGGCGGACGAAACGCGTCGGCGCATCGTCACCGCCGCAGCTCGGACGTGTTGCCGGAACCTCCCCCCACCCCGTGGGAAGGTCGGATGTCAGCTGGCATCAGTCTTGGGTGCTGTTAAGTGGACTATCTACCCAACGGCTGGACACCATACACGGAGACTCTGCATATGGAATGCTGATTGGAACAGTACCCCATGCTCCTGGCTATCAGTGAGCCACGGCCATTGCAGCTATACCCCAGCGCTATTACACTACCTGTAGCGGATTGCCGCTTTATACAGATACTGTGAATACCTTGACTTGCAGGCAGTAGCTAGTGTGTCATTGGGCATCGGTAAGCCACGGCCATTGCAGCTATACCCTAAGCACTATTACCCTGTCTGCAGCGGCATTGCTGCTATATACAGATACTGTCAATCTTTAAATTGCAATCAGTGGCCAGTATGTCATTTTCTTGTGCAACAACATATAGCTACAAGCGCCAGTGGGAGCCTTGCTATTTTGGTCACTTGATGAGCTACTGTCCACATCCAGCCCTTCTCTTCCCATCCAGCCAGTTGTAATGACTACACTGTGATTTGCCTTTAAAATCACCGGCATAGTGTGGGAACTTTTCTCTCCTCAGGTCCACTTTAGAATTTTTTTAATCCTAGTGTCCACTCTGATCTATTAGACTATTGACCCAACCCAAGATAGAAATTGAAAGGTTCTCTTAATCTCACTTTGGTGCACTAAGGGTGATCGTGTGGATGAATGAGGAGTGTTTGCTGGCCAAGTCCGTGCTGCTAGACAATGTTGCCTTATTTTAATATTGTCTTTCTACAACAGTGGTATTGTTTTTCTTGTGTAATTTTAATTTTTTCAAATAAAATTAAGTTTTATGGGCATTGATTCTTTAGAGGTATTCTTGGTGTTTTAATCACTTCTTTTTGCATATGTTTTGTTAACCTTTGGAACTAAACCCCTGTATATGGGTGAAGCCATTAGTCGGAATATGGTTCTTTTTTAGGGCCGCTCGACGGTGTGTATATACAAACAATTATTATTTTTTCGCTACGGGTATCATTTTACCAATATTGTCATACTAGAAGTTGACCACTAGATGGAACTATACTTCTTGTTAATATATTGTGCCATTCAAAAGAAGAGTATGTAGTATATGTAAAAAAGAAATAAATCAGACAAGAAATTTGTCAGCTATCATTGCTCTCATCTTCTTCCTAAAATACTAGTTGCCTCGCTGTCATACCAATGGTTTGGCCTCTGTACTTTCTGAGTGACTGACCCAGAATAAATAAGAAATTTGACTCTCCCAACTTTTAATTGTTCTACGCTTGACTCAAGTATGGGTTTTACTTCCGCTTTAGTTCCAGCATAGTCCCTGCAATGTAAAAGCATAATGGACTAGTATGAATCACATACTAGTCCATTATATGCCACTTACTAGCAGAGGAATCCAGCGGTGTAGTCACTCCAGAACGCGTCCATGCCTGTGTCTCTTCCTTCTGGGTGCCGCGGACTTCGGCGATGTGATTGGCCGGAGCCGCGTGACGTCACTCCCGCGCATGCGCGTGGGAGCCGCCAGTCACGGCACGGTCTCAGTGTCACTACGCATGTGCCGAAATGACGTCTGCACATTTAGTACACTGCATATCTCCTGAACTGTGCAGGTTTAGGAGATATGCAGGGTACCTCCAGGTAAGCCTTAATATAGGCTTACCTGTAGGTTAAAGTGGCTGTAGTGCCTTTACAACCACTTTAAAGCATAAATTGTAGCTTACCAATGTTTGGATGTGGTAGCCCCATTTGTTTTCTTTTTTAGCCACTCTTTTTTTTCACCTAGTGATTTAGCTAGTACTTTGTTGTTTTTTAACAGAACAAGCTGTCCAGCAGCTGTATCAGTTAAAGGGTTGAGACAAACCATTGAAGACTGACAGGGTGCTTACAATGATCACTTTTATTTATAATTTATGTACAACCTTTATCCCAAATGGAACAAAACTGTTATAAAGTGTTAAATGGACTAGTAGATTTAGATACACTAAATTGAAGCCAAATCCTGCTAACTCTCCCCCGACCCCCAGACAAATAATGCTGCTGTCCAAAGGTTCCTCTGTTGCTCTTTCATCCAAGGTGGAGGCACACTAAAGTAAGCTTAGATGGTTTGAATCTCAGTATGTTTATCAGGGACCAGCCAAGATTTGAACCATCTTTACCTTACTCCTTGATCTTACAGGCTTTCTCTGCACTGTAAGACCAGCCACCCAAAGTTATCTTCTCAACTACCCTGGTTGCAGGTTCTCCAATATAATCAGTGCTGCATTGCACATGAGGACAGTGAGGGCCTGTCCACATTCAAGAGTGTCAGAGGGCAGATTATCATCTACTTTGGGAGCAAGGAATATGCTCAGCCACTTCAGCTGTCATCTACCATGGTGGCCACCAGTGGACTCACTCACCCAGACCCAGTGGACGAAAAAGAGGGGGAGTTGGAATCTTTCTATCCCCACAAAGAACATTTCAAGTTCTCCCTAAACTTCTGTCTCTATCCCTCTCCTCGCTATATTCACTTTTTTTCTCCAATATCTATGAGGACTGCAGTGATTTATCAGCTTCCTGTACTCTTGTCACACTTCCTTGACAACTTCTCCTGGCTACCCTATTTTCTTTCCTTTGAAATACACAATATCATTCTTAGTAACTTTAAAGTGGAATTCCAGGCAGCATATAACGACTCCTAAAATTGTCCCTTCCCCTCTCCTAACACCTCCGGCGGGACTTTGCTGGTTTTGGGCGTTGGGCTGGTCTATTCTGACCAACCTGTGTAAGAAAGATCTGTATATTTACCTATTTTCAGCCTGCTCTGGTCACGTCACCCGGCTAACCTGTGTCAGCCAATGCAGTTGCCGGGAAGAGGAGAGAGCATAAACAATGGATGGGTCATTGAAACCTATGGGTGATGTCACCACTCCAGGCATTACCAGCTGTTGCTGGAGCACTCTCTCTTCTCCATGCAGCAGGCAATGGCTGACATTGGAGAGATCACATGACCGGATTGGAGCAGACCGAAAAATAGGTAAGTATACAGATCTTTCTTACACAGGTTAGTCAGGATAGGTGTTAGGAAGAGGGAGGGGACAGTTTTAGGATTAGTTAGGTGGTGCCTTGAATTCCACTTTTACATCCCTGTTAAAGTGGTTGTGTGGTTGTCAAGGCTTGGGGGGGGGGGGGGGGGGGG
>BLSH010508625.1:898616-957843 GCA_018402905.1 Glandirana rugosa
GCATAACAACCCCTGTATCCCCCCCCGTGCATAACAACCCCTGTATCCCCCAGTGCATAGCCACCTCTGTAACCGTATCTGTATAGTGAGGTAAGCCTGTACTATTATTATTATTATGTTAGGGTTATTATTATCTACATCTAGTGAATGTGGCCCTCCATGCATTCACATACATTGAATCCGGCCCTTAAGTGAAAAAAGGTTGCTGACCCCTGCTCTACTTTGTCCCCTGCCATGTCCCCTTTGCTAACTCATTTACTGCCCAGGACAATGCCAATCATTTCAGAATATGATAGATGCAATTTGTGATCTTCGCTGGCCAGATATCTCTCTGCTTAACTTATCATGTCTCCCACCACATTCAGTGATCTCCTCTTTTGACCCTGTTACTACAGCGGTGGTTGATTAACTTTTCCCTGACATCCACCTAAATATCTTCCCGTAAACAACACTTCCTCACAACTACTCCGATCGCCCTCTTGCTCTATTCTACAGTCTAACACATATCTTCAATTTCTCCTTCTCTACTGGCATCTTCCCCTACCCTCTAAAACATGCTGGTCACTCCTATACTTAACACGTCCCCGTTGAACTCAACCAGTCTGAACAACTTAAGACCCATCTCCTCACTCTTGTGTATCTCCAAACTTCTAGAACACTTAGTGTACAACCATCTGAGCTGTTACCTCATTAATAACAACTTTCTTGACCCCTTAAAGTCTGGATTTCATACACCACATGTGATGCAAATGTACAGTCACTATGAACCTTTGTTATGCCGCCATTGCCAAATACAATGTCACTGTGCGACCACTGCCACCCTTTGCAGCGTCACTGTGACTCCTTAAAAACTCTATTCCCTTGGCCTCCAACACTCTACCCTTTCCCAATTCTTCTCCTACACAAGCTTCAGTGTCACTTACAACTCTATCTCCTCCTCTCTCCTCTTTCCATAGTAATCCGTAGGCCCTGTCCTTGGACTCCTTATATTCTCTATCTACACTTCCTTCCTTGGTCAATTGATAGCTTCCCATGGCTTCCAAATTCATCTCTAGGCTGATGACAATGAAAGGTATCTCTCTGCTCCTCAGCTTGTACCTTCCCTCATGTCAGTGTGCTAGGTAAAATCCTGAACTCTAACATCTCCTTTCAGCCCCACATTCAATCACTGTCCAAATCTTGCCAGCCTCACCTCTATAACTTTCCAAGATATGTCCCTTCTTAACCAATAACACCACCAAACTACTAATTCACTCCCTTGTTGTCTACCATCAATGCTACTTGCAGACGTATCTACCTCACCAACTGCCCAGTGTCCACCACCTCTCTCTGTCAATCCCTCTACTTTCTTCTGCTTGTCCAATGAATATTATTTAAAATACTAACAACTCAGCCATCTACAATGCCCAAGCTGCATCACCTCAATCTAACAACTGAACTTTTAATTTCTCCATCAGCTCACCCCCACCCAGTTATTAACTTTTGTTTTAACCTGCACCTCCCTTTAGATTTTAAGCTCTCACAAACAGGGCCCTCCTAACCCCCATGTCTTGATTTGTATTGTAGCTGTATTATTTCTCTTTTTATTTTAAAGTGATGCATAAGCTGCTAGTTCTATACAAACCCTGTATAACAATAATAATATAATAACAGCAGTGTGAGGAAAAGTTAGAACGTCTGACAATGTTTCCTGCTGTCCATGCTTTCCTATATTCGTGGCATTCAAGTCCCTAGGCATCATCACTGATGACACATTTTCTCAATGGGTTCAAAACTTAACAATTAAAACAATTTTTACTCTAAGATGTGATATCACATGTTTGGGATTAAGGGCCGATTCACACTGCAGTGATCCCGGAGATCGCATATGATTCGTACCGCACTGCAGTGTGAGCCATATGTGATCTCTGTGCGATGCAAATCCAGCCATAGAGATTGTATGGCTGAATTTGCATTGCAATCGGAGCAAACTCGCACAGGACCCTTTTTTTTCTCAGGGTTAGAATCAGATCGCATGGTGGTTCACACCATGCGATCTGATTCCTGTGCGAGTTTGCAGTTCGCAGTGCGATATGCGAACTGATTTGGGGGTGTCATTAGCTTTGTATTGACACTTCCCACAGTTTGAAAATGGCACTGTGAACTGCCACCCAGGAGACATGCGATGCAGGAACCCGCAGTGGATTTGCAGGGTTCCCGCATCGCTGCAGTGTGAACCAGCCCTAAGAAACATGCTTTTCTGGTTGTAGGAAGGTGGACACTGAGAAGGCAAATTCAGCTGATTTCCAAATTTGATGTGTTACAAAACAGACTGATAAGTAGGTTTACAAAGCAAAAAATTGCCTGTCTGTGAAACAAACAAGAGTGGGCGTACTGGAACATATCCATCTCACACAACTGCAAAGACCAATTTAGTTTTGAATCTTTGGGACAAAGTCCAAGATGAGAGTGTTTAAACTGTGTGTGTGTGAACCTTATCATATAAGTGCTCTAATTTATATAAGCATCATAACATGTCATATTACTTAAAGAGGAAGTAAACCCTAAAGGGTTTTACTTCCTCTTTATTAGCCTGCAAAGTAAAAACATAATAGGCTAGTATGCATCGCATACTAAGCTATTATGTGTCACTTACCTGCAATAGACACCCACGTTGTCCCCGCAGTAGGAAGCATCCATCTTCACCCATCTTCCTTCTGGGGCCGCGGACTCCGGCGCTGTGACTGGTCGGAGTCGCGTGACATCCAATCGCGGCACAATCACAGTGAAGAAATGGCACGGCTGCCCGTTTCTTCACTGCGCATTTGCCAATGACGTTGGCACATGCGAGTACAGTGTATATCTCCTAAACCGTGCAGGTTTAGGAGATATTCACAGAACCTACAGGTAAGCCTGATTATAGGCTTGCCTGTAGTTTAAAGTGCTTGTAAAGAGTTCACAACCACTTTAAATGTGCAGCTAAAGATGGTTGGAATCTCAGCACAGTGGCTTACTGGTTAGAACTTCTGCATGGTCCACGGTTTGAATCCTGGTCAGGACATTACCAGCATGGAGTTTGCATGCTCACCGGGTTACACTGTAAGTTGTCTGAGAGCAGGGACTGATGTGTATATAAAGCACTGCATACATTGCCGGTGCTATATAATTACCTGTAAAAACTAAAATCTCTGAAATCTTTGCAGAAAAAATCCGGAATAGTTTTCAGTCTCCTGTACTGATGCCTCTGATGGCTTAACACCATAAATTGCTCTGCTCCCTCACAATCTCCTCCTTCCATTGCTGCAAAGTTGGCACTTATATGTTACACATCACAATACCATTTACCACACAGAGATAATCACAGACAAGGCCAAATATTAATATTTAGTTGTCCCCCACTCCACCCCAGTCTATACTTATTGTGCCTTAAGCTATGACCATAGATGTTTGTCTCTATATATTTTTGGCTGTCTACAAAAACAATGTATTATATACTGTATGTAATCACATTTAATAACGGCTATTCTTTTTTTGAGTTTACATGAGAAAGAAAAGTGGTAACACTAAAACCAGTGACAATCACAATCTGATGTCTGATACTCCAAGACAGCAGCATATGCAGGTTTTAACTCATAAATCCAGGCCTGAATGCAAAAAGAAATGCCATACATTCTACCGTGGCATTTCGCCTTACATTTGAAAATCCCCAGCCATAGGACTGGAGAGAGAACAGTTCCACGGAATATAGGGACTTGCTTTAAGAAGCTGAAAGGGAGAGAAAAAAATGCCAGAAGGGTTTAACCATACGCAGCCATGATCAATATTAAATCCCAAATAGTGTCAAAGCAGACCACTAACACTCTACAAGCTGCCAGTAAGCAGACGTGTTTCCGCACTGTGTGTGCCTGTTGTGATCATTGTGCCCATGCCAGTGACTCACAGAAACCAAGTTTACTGAAAAGCTGGGATTCAGTAGTGACAAAATCAAGTCAATATCATGGTGCGTGTGGTCTATTACCTCTTCTATATTCAGACATTTCTGGAAAAGCATAAAACACAGTTAACAGTGATAGTCTAAGCATAATGACAACTGATGTTATTCTGCTTAGGGCTCTCTCCTATTCCCGCATTTGCCTATCAGGTTAGGATTGTGTACATGAGAGAGCACATGTGTATATATATTGTGTGCACATGAATATGTCCATTATGTGACAGGCAGCTACTGTTAAATGACAATTTATAGGGTGACCCTGACTGTGTATGGACCATGAATGGCATATCATTGACTGCTTAGTGACAAAAGGCAAGGAGTTACAGTGACACTGCAGAGGGTGGCAGTGGTTGCGCAGTGACATTGTAATTGGCAACAGTGGCATAACAAAGGTTCATAGCTGCACAGTTGCATCACATGTGGTGAAAGTGAGAGTATGGTGACATTGGGTGCGCAGTGACAAAAAGCAAGGGGTTACAGTGACATTGCAGAGGGTGACTAACTGTGCAGTGCCATTGCACGTAGTGGCACAATGGCATTGCACAGAACTTCAGTCAATATTTAACACCACAAGCAAGTGACTATTATTGTACGCTGATCCTGACTGTGATAGTACAATGACATGCTTGGGGTGACACGGCATGTGGTGGTCGTGACTATGCAAGCACACTGCATATGGGGTGACAACTGACTAGAAATTAGTGTATTAAAAAGAGAAGAGTGACTACGTATAAGGACACTGACATGGGTGCTTGCATGCCTTTGGCAGAGGAGCAGTTTACAAATATATGAAATGGTCTAAAGTCGTCTTCCATATCTATAATTCAAACAAAAACTCAATTATTGGGGTAGAGTGGTTTATTTTCACCCCATGCATAATAACATTTCTATATGTGAAGAAAAAGAATACTTTCATAAACATTAATCTACTCCTTCACAATAGAATATGTTGTATTAGGCAGCCTAAATGAAGCAGAGCATTTCTGAATTATAACAATATTAATCCTTGTAATAACAATCGCATGATTAACGTCACTTTGTGTATTGGTTTTCTTTTTCTATGTAATGTTAGGCAATAGAAAGCAGAGAAGTATTAATTTGCACCCTTTGTACATTTTAAAATGTCATGGACCTAATGTTGTATAGTTAGGAAAGGACATGTAATACATTCTTCTTCCCTTTAAACTATTTTGTTTCAACTTTTCCAGGCTTCTTCTTTACAGACAGCTTTTTATACGGAAACTTTTACAATGAAACAGCTGAGGATTCACTTCAATTGTTGCAATGAAAATAGGCACAGCAAATACGTTTAAAGGTTATTTATTTGAAATTATGTAATTGTTTCTTTTTTTGATGTGATGCAACATCTCCTTCCTGCAAAAGTCAGTCTACAAGATGAACTATCTTTTCATTTTTTTTAATCTTTTTTTTTTTTTGCCACATGTACAGCACTCAGCTTGACTTTAAGCCAGATGCAAAGGAATGAGAGCAGTTGTATGAGTTCAAAACACAAAGACAATGATCACGTAGCATAAGAAAATTACCTCTTCCCAAATTGTGCCCTGACCGACCCTAAGCACTTCATTGACGTAAGCAATGCTGATGTACGATATGAAAAGAGTGAAGAGCCCACAGATTGTCTGTGTGCTTTGAAGCGTCCATGTTTGTTATATTTACCAATAGTTCAGTTACAAATAAATCAGTAGAGCATGCCGACCACAGTTGTGTAGTTTGTAGCAAAGTCCTCTCCTTGATAGCTGATGTGGCAGTGTCCCTGCATACTTATCCCATAAAGTTACTTGTCTGAAAATTAATACTGCACTGACTGTACTAATTCCCTTTACTTTTACTAGTCTGAAATTCCAGAAATGCTTGTTTATACATACTTGTGCCCAAACCACTGTAGCAGAGAGAGTGAGACTTATCCTGGCCATACACTATACGAAAAATCGGTCGTTTGGACAGTTTGTTCATTTTTCGGCCAGTTAATGGGCACAAATCGGTAATTGGTTGGGATGCTTTTTAGCCCAAAAAAAACAAAGGACAAGTTTGGAAATTTTCAGCCGAACAAACGATAAATCGAAAGGTTAATGGGTTTCCCGTCCAAACTGTTTGCACCAGGTATATGTGAAAAAAACGAACAAAAAGCGGATTCGTGTATGTCCATTGAATGATTTATCGGTAATTACGTGATGGCACTATCGTTTGCTCTCACAGCCGATTGTTAGTTTTTCGAAAATGGGTTCGGCCGATTTTTCGTATAGTGTATTGCCAGCATTATATTGTAATCTCCTTGAGGGCAGGGTCTGATGTAGATGTACAATGTATATGTAAAGTGCTTCACACATTGACAGTGCTATAAAAGTACCTGTAATAAAATAAATAAAAAATACAGGGATTGATTTATAATTAAGTAATTTGAACCAAAACTGGGGAACTTAGACTTAGGCTAGAGCAGAGGAACACTGCAAAGGTAGGTATTAATCTCTTTGCTACAGAGATATTTAAAGTGGACCTGAACACAAGCAATGACGATTTTCTGATAGGGACCATCTAGAAATGTTAATTGTGCCTAATCAATACCCAGGAAAATCTACCTTATGCCTTGAATACTTGAAAAACAGAAGTGTATCTCATGTGCTTTTCATCTTAATGATGTATATCAATAGTGTGAGACCATCTAAGCCTTGCTGCCCAACATACGACCCAGCTCGCTGCGTGCTGGGCAAGGTCTGCCATCCGTTGGGCACCAAAGATTTGCCCACTCTTCTTGCTTCCTGGATAACACTGACCACCAATGTGGGGGTTATTATTACATGTACTAACACCAACGCTGGGAGCAGGGTCTGATTGAAGGAGTTGTAAAGGCAGAAGGTTTTTTTTATCTTAATGTATTCAGTGTATTAAGATAAAAAGCCTTCTGTGTGTAGCAGCCTCCCCAGCACCCCCTAATACTTACCTGAGCCCCATCTCTGTCCAGCGATGTCCACAAGTCCCTTGGCTGTCCGAGGCTCTCCCTCTTGATAGGCTGAGACACAGTAGCGGCAGCTTTGGCTCCCACAGCTGTCAATCAAAGTCAATTAGCCAATAAGGAGAGAGAGGGGGCAGGGCCGAATGGCAGCTCAGTGTCTGAATGGACACACGGAGCTTCAGCTCAGCCCAGGTGCCCCCAAAGCAAGGCCCAATTAGCCATTTTCCCTCCCCGGTGTCATGTGATTCATTAGTGTTACAAGGTCTCAGTTGTGAATTGGCAGCAGGTGTGTTCAATTTTGGTGTTAAATTTGTTGTTATCGCTCTCACTCTCTCATACTGGTCACTGGAAGTTCAACATGGCACCTCCTGGCAAAGAACTGTCTGAGGATCTGAAAAAAAGAATTGTTGCTCTACATAAAGATGGCCTAGGCTATAAGAAGATTTCCAAGACCCTGAAACTGAGCTGCAGCATGGTGGCAAGACCATACAGCGGTTTACCAGGACAGGTTCCACTCAGAACAGGCCTCGCAATGGTCGACCAAAGAAGTTGAGTGCACATGCTCAGCATCATATCCAGAGGTTATCTTTGGGAAATTGACTTATGAGTGCTGCCAGCATTGCTGCAGAGGTTTAAGGGGTAGGGGCCAGCCTGTCAGTGCTCACACCATACACCGCACACTGCATCAAATTGGTCTGTGTGGCTTTCATCCCAGAAGGAAGATGCTGCACAAGAAAGCCCGCAAACAGTTTGTTGAAGCCAAGCAGACTAAGGACATAGATTACTGGAACCATGTCCTGTGGTCTGATGAGACCAAGATAAACTTATTTGGTTCAGATGGTGTAAAGCGTGTGTGGCAGCAACCAGGTGAGGAGTACAAAGACAAGTGTGGCTTGCCTACAGTCAAGCATGGTGGTGGGAGTGTCATGGTCTGGGGCTGCATGAGTGCTGCCGGCACTGGGGAGCTACAGTTCATTGAGGCAATCATGAATGCCAACATGTACTGTGACATACTGAAGCAGAACATGATCCCTTCCCTTCAGAGACTGGGCCACAGCGCAGTATTCTAACAATCTAAGGACCCCAAACACACATCCAAGAGGACCACTGCCTTGCTAAAGAAGCTGAGGGTAAAGGTGATGGATTGGCCAAGCATGTCTCCAGACCTAAACCCTATTGAGCATCTGTGGGGCATCCTCAAACTGAAGGTGGAGGAGCGCAAGGTCTCCAAGAGGGTTAAAGCAGTGCTGGAAAATAATGGTGGCCACACAAAATATTGACACTTTGGGCCCAATTTGGACATTTTCACTTGGGGGTGTACTCACTTTTGTTGCCAGCGGTTTAGACATTAATTGCTGTGGTGTTGAGTTATTTTGAGGGGACAGCAAATTTACATGGTTATACAAGCTGTACACTCACTACTTTACATTGTAGCAAAGTGTCATTTCTTCCGTTTTGTCACATGAAAAGATAGAATAAAATATTTACAAAAATGTGAGGGGTGTACTCACTTTTGTGAGATACCGTACATACTCTGCCGTACACTGTTATATACTCTACACTACTGTACAGATACTGTATATATATATATATATATATTGTAAAGTTGGGGGATGTAGCTTCACAGGATTGAGTGCACAAGCCGGTAACTTAAACAATCAGTGGGTTTATTTTCCCAATAAACAAAACAAAGGTAAGCTTTCAGCAGCAAAACAAAACCAACAACAGAAAAGTCCGCTTATCTTCAGCACAAAATAAAGTAAAAGTAACATACAGTTCTTGGAAGACTCTTCAACCCAGGACCTTGCACGGTCCTTGTCAGGTAAGTTTTGCTTTCAGTCCCCAGCACACGTGGGTCTCCAAACACTTTCAGCTCTGCCAAAATACTGGTGTCTCCTCCCAGCTCCTCCTCACACACCAGCTACACACCACTTCCTCTCCTTATGAGCTGCTTCCTGGCTGCTATTAACCCCCATGTGTGCTGGTTTCCCTGTGATCAGGGGTGGAGGCCCTATCCCACCCGAATATCACTTTAGGGCCTCCGAAATTCCGGGTCCCTTACTACCTCTCTATAAAAAGTAGGGAGAACTGCGAGTCAGCCCTCCCTGTGCTCTCGCTACTCCCGGAACCTCTCACCCCCTCGGGTGACCCCCTGAGCACTACCCCTTTCCTTTCAAAAAGACCATAACCCAAATATTGGTGATATATAGCACCCGTCCAGGACCCACCCTTGGCGTCCTCTACAATATATATATAGATATATATATACACACTTGTATTTGTAGTGTGTCTAGAACAAGGCACATGACAGCAACTAATGTGCAGTGCTCATTCCAAACAGACATAAGTGAAGGGGGAAAAGGAGTGATTATAAAGAGGCAGAAAAATACAGAAAGAAAAATAGATTACAGGACCAATAAGTAGTGGATGTATATGGAATATATTTGGAGAATAAGGATCTCATTTAGTGCCCCTTTAAGTCTTGTCTTTTCAATTCTGCTATTAAAATACAGTGTTTTCAAATGAATGACCAGATTTTAAAACCTTATATCTGTGCAACCAGGCATCACCAATGAATGAAACCTATAGTACTTGAACAGGCATGGCCTAGAAATTTAAATGATGGCCGCTAGATACCACTACTAGCGCCCAAATAGACGCTGACCTTATTCATTAATAAGATAGAATCTATGCAACTGAAGGCCTTTTGTGTTCTCCAATTTAGCAAGACTGAGTTCATAATAACGGTGCAGCGTGCATTTCGACAGTGTTTTAGGACTGATCTACCAGGGGCAAAGAACATTCGTCATTAGTATAAAAAATTTGAAGAATTGGGGTGTTTATGTAAGGGGAAAAGTCCATGGTGACCATGCACTTCACAAAAAATGTGCAATGAATTCAAGAGGCTTTTCAGTAAAGCTTGCACAAGTCCACACATCGTGCTAGCCAAGAACTTGTGATCCCTCATGCGCCTTTTCGCCATGTGTTAAGACGATGTTTGATTCTGAGGCCAAACCGATTGCAACTGGTGCAAGCTCTTTGTGTAAGTGACAGAAGAAAACATTTCGATTTCTGTCACATGCTCTTAGATGACATGGAAGATGACAGATTCTTGTCGCAGTTGATTTTTACTTCTGTGGAAGAAGACACTGAGACGCGTTGGGGACGAATTCTGCAATCGCCCTGATGTTATCCATGCAGCAGGTGGAGGACACATAGAACAATTATAACTTGATGAGTGAAACTTGATGACTTACCTAATAGTTTGTAATTTGTTATGTAACTGTAACACATTTTCATTATTAAGTATAACTATTTGAAATCGGGTCATTCTTTTTGAAACACATGTACATCTAAAGTCAAGAGCTGGGGATGATTAAAGGCCATGATGGGTTATTTTTTGCTGTCTTTATACGACTGGGGAGAAAACTATACACACTACAGGAAGTAAGGGATAATCAATCCACAGTGAGGGAGATCGGCTCCTAGACAATTGTCATGAGATTAGTATTGCCAATTGGAAGTTTCCCCTTCTAGTCCTGTTTTCTGACAACTCAAACTTTTGAATTCTCCCTCATTTTCAGACCTGGTGATTGATGTCCAGGACAAACAAGGGGGGCTCTCAGACTATGATTGGACAGTGAAGGATCAGCACCTTTTTCTCTTCTCTCTCTTTTTGGTCAGCACATGTTCACTACGGCACACCCCCTATGTCTAGCTCTCCCAATCTGCTACTATACAGGCATTTCAAGGGGGAGGGAATCATAACAAGTTAAGGAAAAACACACATTTCAATGTACATAACTCAGGGTTGTCTTTATATCTCTCTGAAGATCAGATTTAAAGTGGAACTTTATTCAAAACTTTTTTGGTTTTGATTTGATTAGAAAAGGAAAGGGTTATATCTGTGTCAGAATTGTATTGCTCTGTGTACCCATTGAGGAGCCTGTCCTCTCATTCTTCATCCTCCTAACACCCAGGACATTGCTGTGAGTTGCATGTCCTCTTTCCCTCACTGGAGTGAATGGTCTACATCCCAGGTGTCATACACAAAGCCCACGGGCTGTATCTGGCCCACCAGGCCATTTCATGTGGCCATGGCACCTCTCTTGCAGCTGCAGCATCCCCCTCATCTCCGCCCCCACCTTGTCTCAGCATTCAGCAGAGGTTCTCCATGCAGCCACCATAAGGCTAGTCCCTGCCCCCGACCATCTCAGCAGCTGGCAGCAGAGAGGAGGACAGAACTCCTCCCACAGATCCTGCACCTCTTTGCCTCCCCTGATCTCAGCATTTAGCAGACTCTGGCAACTGACTCCAGCCCTCCTGTGGTCCTCCTCAAGACCCTGCACTTTCAGCAGCACAAGAGAAGGGGTGTGCACTGTATATGGGAGGATGGGGGACTCTTGACTTCTGATGGTGGGGGGGGGGGGTCTTGACATCTGATGTAAGTGAGGGGTCCACTGGACATATTATAATTATTATGAGCATAGTACAATTCTATGACAGTTGAGGATCACACACCTTTGGTATCATCCTCAAGAAACTTTATTGGAGACTGCTCAGACAAAACATCGCGGGAGAACCATGTTTTGCCTGAGTAGTCTCCAATAAAGTTTCTTGTGGATGATACCAGTGGTGAGTGACCCTCCTTTTCAGACTTGCATCATCTGCTACAGGAGTGTGAGTAGGCTCCGTGCTGGTCTGCACCTGCCCTTCACAGCCCTAAGTTATTATTAAAACCAGTAATAATGAAATGCAGAGGAAATTATTTATTATGATTAAGAGTAGATTGATATAGTCTTACAGATACAAACGGCCCTTTGAGACCAAACATAATGCTGATGTGGCCTGTGATGAAATCGAGTTTGACACACTTGGTCTACATAATCTGTTAGATAGTCCATCAAGGACTGACAACAATGTGGCTGGCTCCCTAGTGGTCCCTCCATAGAGTATAAAATTCCAGAGAGTGTAGACAGGCACAAGGGCTTAAAGTGGCTCACTCGTCATTAGACAGATTGATAGCAGGAGGAGCCATCGGCTCCCGCTGCTGTCAATCAAAACCTGTGACACATGAGCAGGGGGTGGGGCCAAGTTCCGCTGCCTGTGTCAATGAATGCAGCAGCGGGACTCGGGAACGGGCCCATATGGGTGCCCCCAGGGAAAGTGGCTTTCCCTGGGGGCACCTGATGAAGAGGAGGGGTTTGGAGCACTGGGGGACCCCAGAAGAAGAGGATTGGGGCTGCAAAACTATTGCGCAGAGCAGGTAAGTATAGGCATGTATGTTATGTTTATAGAAAAAAACCCTAAGGTTTACAGGTACATTAAGGATTTATACTCTACAGTAGTTGGTCCTAAGTGCATTGTTGTTTTTGAAGGGTAAAATATAATTCAACTTCTGCCTTTCTTTTCTGAGGCATATTTATGAACTGGACCACTTTTGAAACACCTTTTATATAAAAGCCAACAAGCTAGAAAAATGAAGAAGTAGCTTTTAAAAATTGGAAACAGAACTTGGAGAAAGCTGAAAAAGATTGTCAAACTATAACAAAACCAGACAATTCTTGCAGAGAAAATTACTTTCGTTACAAGAATTACAAATGCCACTGCTATAATTGTGTATTAATCTTGCAAAGTTTATTGTAAATCTGCCATTTCTCCACCTAAACCTCAGCAAATGTCAGTTAAATATAAAGCATTGGAATATAAATGAAAATGACTACTGAATAAAAAAAGGAGAACTCAGATATAAAAGACCAGCTTGTAAGATGAAAAATGATAAACCAAAAATAAAAAACCAACATTTTAATCATGAATAGACCCTTTTGTATTACATTGTGGTTACCTAGTGATCCAGGATTAATGGTTGCTTACTTTAGAGTCAAATAAGTCTTGCAATTACTATCTGAGATGTCAAAAGCACATGTGTTTTTATCAGTAGTTTATCTTCATTCAAATGTTGAGTGCCAACTGCACATTTAGCTGCTGGCTGGACTGAATATTTACTGTATCTATAACAACTCTCCATTCCTATTAAGTGACATCAGCAGAGGATCCCTGCAATCCAACTCTTACTTCATAAGAGTTTAACGCTTACTTGAATCCCTTGTCTCGAAGCTAAGAGCTCTGACAAACAATGGTAGTAATCTCTCATTGCTCAATCCACCCAAGGTGTTTTTATTCCACCCAAAAGGGTGGAAAATGCAAAATTAGCAATAATCATTTCAGACTATCCATATAGTTAAATATGTACTATGGGTGGCTAACATTAATATGATTGCAGTGTAATGGTCTAAACTAACCAACTACTCATTCATGCTTTACTGCACTAACTAATTCTTACAACATTTTCAGAACAAGTGGTTTTTGGTTCAAAAGGTTCTGTTTGCTTTTAACATTTGGTTTTGGAATAAACGTGTGACGTGTCCCAGAAGATCGCCGAGAGGGAGGGGGGAAGGTGGACTTCCTTCCTGGAGCCGCGGCGCCAGGGGAGGAAGTGGACCTGGGACCCTGTGAAAACAGGGTCCCTGGTCACCCCACAAAAAAAAGACATGCCAATTGTGGCATGTTAGGGGGTCACCTTCCATTAAAGCGGAAGTTCCACTTTTGGGTGGAACTCTGCTTTAATACTTTCCTATAAATGTATCTGCTAAAATAGAAAACAAAAATAAACTAAAAGATACATATGGAGGCCGGATAATCAAGAAGACTGTTTTGTGTGCACTTCTGTAACCAGAGTAACAGGACTTTATCTAGTGGCTGTGTAAGGATGATTTCTACATCCTCATAAACACTGTGACCCACTTCTCAAGGACCTGCCAACAAGTCTTCTATAATCAGCTCAACAGTTCATCTGCCCACATGCTTCCTGCATTCCTGCCTTAGCTCAGCTTTGTGTATTAGGCTCAAGATGGATAGTTTATTTATGATACCTAACACCCTCACAGTTGATCCACAATACTAAAAAATGAATTAAAACCTACAAGTCATCATGTCAGATAATTGATAATATCATGTACAATAACAATAAATAATAAACCTGTCAACTTATATTTATGGAGACTCTGTCACATCTCTGAAGCAGCTTCTCAAACTATTCCTTTCACAGCAAATGCTGGGCTATTCTAACAGGCAAATCTCAGACACTACCCGACAGTGCTGAAGCTTGCCCACCCGTTCCTGTGTATTTGTACTGACTGATGAGGCCGCCCATCATAGTGATGAGCCAATATGGGGGATGGCTTATAGGCAAGCTCTGTCATTACCCAGAAATAAAGGATCTTTCTCTGCCAGAACTGGCATTCTGAAGATTTCTGGGTAGTGTCGGTGCTTACAGATAACCCCCCACCCCTTATTGGCCCATCGCTATGATTGGCAGCCTTGCCAAGTGGAGTGCATAGGAGGCAAGAAGGGGTCGCCAATCTTGGGCCCTATCAGAATGCGCCATGATGGAGGCTCCACCATGATATAAAGGTCTGAGAGGCTGCTGCCATTATGTGCAGGCTCCTCTATGCATCCAAATTTAATGCCTACAGCATTTTTTATTGTTCATCTCCAATGACAGTCTACATAACTAAAATTTCAGCACAGTCTGCAGTACTTCATTACTGGACCAAGAGGTCACCTATCACACGAAGGCAGGAGTCTCCAAACTTTGTAAACAAAAGGGTCCGTTTACTGTCATCGGACTTACAGGGGGCCGAACTATGGCCATTGGGAGTAGAAAAGGTTCCGACATCAGTAAGACTAAACAATGTCCCATCTTTGGTATCAGTGGGAGGAGTACTGCCACATCATCTGTGTCAGTGGGAGGAATTGTGCCCCATTGTTGGTGTCATTGGGAGGAATTCTGCCCCTTCGTTAGTGTCAGTGGGGGGAATTATGAGCCATTGTTGATATCATTGGATGAAAATAGTGTCCAAGGGCCAGATAAAAGCAAGCAAAGGTCCACATCCAGCCCCCAGGCCACAGTTTGGAGACCACTGCTCCAAGAGATCAAGTGTGAAGCATGGGAGAGGGTAAGGGACAGGCTAGACCTAGAATAATAAAGCATCTCTGGTTTTGTGCTACAAAGGAAAGCAAGAAGTTGCCTATAAATATGTTATCTAGTCATCACTGATTTATAGTATTTCCAGAATCCATATCTATACATCAAGGGGCAAGGCCTGTTCTGTCCACTTGCAGCACTTCTCGCGTGCGCCAGATGAAGGGTGGTTGAGCGTGTAAGCATGAACATGAACAATAGAGTGCAATTCCATTCCTAAATGTGATCACAGGCCAAAAGGGTATTTAAGCTCTTTGCCTCATAGCAGCCAGTGCTGTGATAGTTACCCTGTGACTGGGATTCGTTTGCTCCTGCTTTGCTTGCTGTTGACCCAAATTGCCAGATTCTGCTGGTGTCTCCTGCCCCCTGTCACTTGCTATGCTTGTTCTTGTTGCTTTGTCTGCCACTTTTCTCTGCCTGTAGATTGACTACTCTCTTGCTTGCTGCCTGCCTCAACAGCTGCCTCTATACCGACTACTCTATTCGCACCTTGCCACCACAGTGTGGCCAACCTGTTCCTGAGACCCCTTATAGTGGGGCCATTCTAAGATCATTGCTTAAGAGATTGTTGCTTTTACTGTTCACTACTACTGTTACATACTATATATATATATATCATTTTTTGTGTAAAAACATGTACTCTAGCATGTATTTTTAAATATTTTGTACTAATAAAACAACCAAAATCTTTTATTGATATCACCTTTCTATCATTGCGCCAATACAGTCCCAATTCTAAGAGGGGGGCTCTTTTCCATGTTTATATTTAAGGGATGATGGCATGTTACGACATGAGGCCATATTTATTTTCTAAGATTGTGACCTGGTTTCAGCTCACAGCAAAGTAGTGCAGGAGCTACTAAGGTCACCGGCCCATCACTCCTCTTGGGGTTCTTTGTTGAAGACCAGGTTGCCACAAAGACTCTGCACCTTTGGTGAGAGTCTAGCAAGGGTATCATCCATCACAGCTGATAACATTTTAAAGGTTTGATGAGTGAACTGATTTACTGTAAAGGTTAAAGCATAACTCCACTTTTGTTGAGAAAAAAAACATTTCCCTCTGGATGATCTACATACATTGCAAGGATTATAACAAACTTTGTTGCAAATTCCTACCTTTTGTTATTCTGAAGAAATCCATGTGTGTGTCTGTGCCTCTGTACTGAGTGGGTCTAATGGGAGTGATTTCATAATTATCTGTCAGCTGTGCACCTGCTGGGCACTAATGATGAAAGCTGCTGGGCCTGCATCCCTTTAGACATGTTCCTATTAAAAGTATCACTCCAAAAATTACATTTTTGTTGCAGGGGATGCCTGAAATCTGACTTGTATCTTAGGCAGACTTCTGGGAAAATTGGTGAGCCAATCACACAAGCAGGAAATTATGTTTCTGGGGAGTGGTCAGTACACATTATGTGTACAGAACAACTCCAGGTAGCCATATTGAAATGCATGCTAAGGCTGCAGATTGAAAAGGAAAGGTCATTTTTAATATCATTCAATTACAATATGATTAGTGCCGCAATTATATGCGCTATACTATTTTTTCTTTATTTGATATTTTTTTCCCAACGAAAGTGGAGTTACCCTTTCAGTTCGAGCAACAAATAAAATCAAGCAATACATCAACTAATTTAACAATTTAACCCAAGTTGGAACCACTAAAAAAAAAAAATCACAAAGCTTTTTATACCACTGCATCAAGATTCTGCAACCTTCTCAGAGTGTTTCTGAACAAAGATACAGACCCTTTTTACGTGATTCTGTGTTGCACAAGCTCCCTAGTCAACTCAGAGATGCTGATGCTAAAACCATTCAACACAACAGCAGATATTTTCTCAGGATCATGTTCCAGGTTCTTAAGAAAGTAACCTTCAACATTTTAATGCCAAGATGCTTCTCATCTGGTAGACAATGTTCTGAGTCAGTTTAAGTGCAATGTTTTATGACCGAAGTATACTTTTAAATTGCCATTTCAAGCAAAATAGATATTTCTATTTACTTTTTTGATGGATGTTGGAGGTTTAAACCACCTACTTTTTTCTTAAATTCTCAGGGACTCTGCTGGTGAGATATTTGTGCTTCAATTTCTGGGTCTTCACACCTGCTGTACTCAGCTTGAGGGTTTATCACTCCCATGTTTGATTTATTTTAACTGATGGAGATGTTAGAGCATGGAAACGTAGGCTGGAACATCCAAAACACCCATATTGACATTAATACTTGAGAATTATGGCAGGGAGATCTCTCTATAAAGTATCCAAGTCATACAAGTAGATATGGCAATAAAGACTGCTAAAAAGACCCACAAGTATATAACTAAATGTTTTACATTCATTGATATTAACAGGATTCTTGTATGCCCTGTGTTACAATAAACTCCTTCTGGTGTATCAGAATCCCACAAACTAAAGTGAACACTTGGGCACCAGTCTCATCATGTAAAAATAAATAAAAGAAACAATGGGATAGGACTGTGTACAAAATCTTGACTAAAGGGAAAATCTCACAATTCAATGCCTAACAAAAAAAAAAAACACAACAATAAAAAAGGAGTGGTGAGGTCCTTCCCTATACTTCTTGAGGAAACATAACATAGAGTATGCAGCAAAGCTCCACATGTGCTATATCTTAATCTAGTGTCACAGCATCACAGTACTGAAGATACCAGGTATCTAAACCTCATTTTAATATAGTTGTAGCTATGTGCTCCCTTGAGAGTGGCTGGTAGTAGCGGTTCACCTTATAGCTGCCCTCAATCACACCATGTATCACACATCCGGAGACACTGACCAGGTCGGCTCTTGTTCTTGTTGTTTTATTTAGGGGAAATAACTTGGATGGGGATAAGGGATGACTGTGGGATGCCCAAATAATTATGATACACAAACTCCATATACAGTCTCGTATATGCACACTTGCACTGCAGACTGTCCCTCTGTTGACTGTTAATCCTCACAACTCTCCAGCACTTCACTTGCTGACCGTTTCTCTTACAGTTCTCTCTCTACACAGATCTTGCAGCTTTACACTTCTTTCCTTCTCTCCAGGTCAGAACTTAGTTTCCAGCTTGAAGGGGAATTTATCAGGCTCCTCTGCAACTTTCTCTTCACCGCAGCTAGAAAATGGTGAGGCCTACTCTGCATCAGCAGGACCTCAGGAACACTCATTACAGGCCAAGTACTTGAGTGCTAGCCGGGCCTTTGATGGACTACAACTCCCAGCCCCTCCTCTTCCAGGTCCCATCGATCTGCTCTCTGGTAGTGACTCTCCTTTCCCTTGACTGGCTCCCAAGGCTCCCACAGACTGTCCACTATTCCTCTTCCAGCCTGCTCTAGCACTCTCTCCTACAGTCCCAGGGACCATCACTCACCGCACCGGTGGATCACTTTAACCACCTGCCAACCGCCAACCGCAGGTTGACGGCGACAAGGTGGTTCGATATCGCAAAACGCCGTCATACGACAGCGGCTGCAAGATCGAGCACTATGAGCGCATGCGTGCCGCCGGAGGCGCGCTTGTGCGCTCACTGTGTCCAGGGGGGGCAGGGAGCAGGTGCGGCAGACTCAATCTCTACCCGCGATGCCCCCCCCAGAGTGAAAGAACGGAGGTCCATGAATGTAAACACGGATCTCGGTTCTGTGACAGGGGGAAGGGCTGTGATCACAGCCTTCCTCTATATGGAAGCTGTGATCGCTCCCCTTCCCCTGCTAGGGCAGCCCACACACAGTTAGAACACGCCCAGGGAACACAGTTAACCCTTAGAGCGCCCCCTGCAGGTTAACCCCTTCACTGCCAATGGCATTTACACAGTAATCAGTGCATTTTTATAGCACTGATCGCTGTATAAATGCCAATGGTCAAAAAAAGTGTCAAAATGGTCCGACATGTCCGTCCCAATATCACAGTACCGCTAAAAATCGCAGATCGCCGCCATTACTTGTAAAAAAAATAAATAAAAACCCCAAAAATTTATTCTCATCATCCGTTCAATAAACGCCGATTGCGATTTTTTTAATCACAAATATGAGGAAGAATATAAAATCGGCCAAAACCGTTGAAAAAAATATTTTTTATTGGATTTGTATTTTGGCAAAAAGTAAGAAATTTGGGTTTTTTTGCAAAATTGTCGCTCTTCTTTTGTTTATAGCGGCGATCAGAAATGACGCAGTGGTGATCAAATACCACCAAAAGAAAGCTCTATTTGTGGGAAAAAAAGGACTCAAATTTCCTTTTGGTACAACGTCGCACGACCGCGCAATTGTCAGTTAAAGCGACGCAGCGCCAAATCGCAAAAAGGGCTCTGGTCCTTAAGTGTGAAATCCTTCCGGGGCTGAAGTAGTTAAAGTCTCTCCTCCTGTAACACCTCCGCAGTTCTCCTGTTCCTCCAGGAATCACTCTCCTTCCTGGCTGCACCCGAACCCCCAGGCCCCAAGGTCACCCTCCCCAGACTGGGGGTGACCTCCCGGATAGGGGCCTGCTCCACCAAGCCTCTGCTACATCTCCAGACTTCTACCCGACACTACTCCTCCCAGATTTGGCTGACTCTGAGTATTTAAGGAGGCCTGCCCCCTGTCAATCCTGCTTGGGGATTGGTCAAGGCTCCTTAGAATATCCAGATGGCTCCACATATCTCCCAGCTCTCTGACCAGAAAAACTTCCCTCCCTGAGCCTCACCTCCCAGCCCAGATCAAAACATTCAGGCCTGTTTTTACACTCAGGCCTAACTAAATTTTACCTCACCTAGCAAAACCCTGCTAGAAAAATGCACCTACTCTATGCGGCGCTACATAGTAAACTGTAAAATTTACACTTACGACAGCATCTAAAATATATATGGGGTACAGTTTAAGGCATCAGACTGAAAGAGGAATTTAGCTTTGAAGAAGATTCAAAGGCAGGCATCTAAAATAATAAAAGGGATTGAAAATCTTTTTAGAATAATAGGCTGGTCAAGCTGTGTTTGTTCGGTTTGGAAAAAAAGAACTCTTAAAGCAGACTTATTACTTATAACAATTTCCAAGATCAGCATACAAAATGTTTTATATCAAGGACTGCACAATGGACAAGGGGGTATCCAACACATATGAAGGAAAAAATATGTAATTATCTTCGTTTGTTTGTGGTATGGGGGATACACAATGGAATACCTTGCTGCATGAGGTGAAAATGGGAAAAATAATGATGGAATAAAAAAGCCTGGGTTTATTTTTTTACATCAACAATATCCACAGATGCAATTAAAGATTTTGTGGGAACTTTTAAGCAACAAATTTTCTTTGTGACACAAGGGATTTTACGTCCAGGGAGATTTGTTTACAAAGAATAAACTTGGTGGACATATGCCTTTTTTCATCATTGATGCAATCATTGTGCAAGTTTTACAGTTTAATGCCATGGTGGACAACTTTCTTAATATGTGCAGCTTGAAGTGTGGACCCTGACATTACCAAGGGGCCACACATAAAATTCAGTGAATATTCATTCTCAGAGACAGCAGACACACAACAGGATATAGGTAAAGATTTTGGGCAATCAATATTGGCAGACAGAGAGACCCAGGTACTTTGAAATTAGCTCCGCGGTGGGTCCAAAATTACAAGGTTGCTGAATCTGTCTCTCCATTACTAGATTCCTGGCCCGCCAATGTTGACACAGCTTCTCCAGAGATGGTGTAGGATGCCTTCAAGGTGGTCACAAGAGGTTGCTATATTTCAGACATAAAGGCTGCCAGGGCTGAATATACCTACTTGACTACACAATTGGAGGATCGTGAGGCTGAGGTGGCTGGGTCCTTTGCAGAGCATCCCACGAAAGAAGCCTATCTTCACCTGGCCCAGGCCATAAGAGATATAAACCTTCATTATACCACCCTAGCACAGGCTGCCAACTTGTTGGTGGGCAAAATCTTTGAGTCAGGGGACAAAAATGGTCGGCTATTGGCTAACCTGGTGACAGAGCCCCATTATCAAACTGTGGTGTCAGAGCTGCAGACAGCAGACGGGGATCTAATATCAGACCTGAAAGCCATACTTCAAGAATTTTGCAACTTCTTTAAAGACCTTTACAGTCAGCCTCAATCAAATTCTAATGCACATATGGTCTCTCAACTTGAGAATCTATCCCTACCCCCTTTAGAGCCAGCAGATACAGAATCTTTGGATGCCTAAATCTCTACACTCGAGGTTGAGGCTGCTATTTCTTCTCTTCCCCCTTCTAAAACCCCTGGCCCAGATGGCCTGCCGGGCGACTAGTACAAAATGTATACTAAGTGGCTAGCCCATAGATCAGGGGTCTCCAAACTATGGCCCTGCAGTTGTTTAAGGAACTACAATTCCCATCATGCCTAGTCATGTGTGTGAATGTCAGAGTTGTACAAAGGGCCATAGTTTGAAGATACCTGCTCTAGATTGAAGGATCTCTACTCACAATGTCTAGAAAACAATCCTTTACATCCCACTATGTATCAGGCCAACATCGGTCTCATTCCCAAACCAGGTAAAGATCTGAAAGTCACAAACAAATACTTGTTATCCTGCGCTCAGAAGGGAATGACGTCCTGGTTCGATGTTTCTGTACTAAAAGCATTAAAAAAGGCACTTGGGTAATGAGCCGCCTTGCTGCCACTGTTGAACCGGGGATAGTCCAAGAACACTGTGATGAAAACAAAGGGACAATGGCGCACTGGCCTAGTGCATTGCCTTTGATAAAGCCTTTATTTAAAAGATAATGGGAGGTAAAACTGCATGTCACCGTCCCTGTCTGGGGCGTGTGCTCTGCAGAGGACTATTTGTATACTCCGTCCACTAGTCCCTCCAGCCACATACACCAGATGCCTGAATCACAATATCATGTATATATCATGGCTAGACTGACTATTCATGAGTGTATGATGATGGCTATGAATATTATACACTCATGAATAGTCAGTCTAGCCATGATATATACATGATATTGTGATTCAGGCATCTGGTGTATGTGGCTGGAGGGACTAGTGGGAGGAGTATACAAATAGTCTTTTGCAGAGAACACGCCCCAGACAGGGGCGGTGACATGCAGTTTTACCTCCCACTATGTCATTATCTATGGTATAAATGTGTGGTTCAGTTGGTGTGTAGCAGGCTCTGAGGAAGAGGTTTAAAAACCTCAAATCGCGTTAGCCTTCACAGTGTGAGTACCAGCCGGACATGACGTGTCGATGAACGGGCAGGACTTCACAATTGTTTGAAATGCTTATTTTAACAGCTCATTTGTGAGTATATCTTTTCAATCTTTTAAATAAAGGCTTTATCAAATGTAATGTGCTAGGCCAGTGCGCCATTGTCCTTTTGTTTTCTTCACAAAGATCTGAAAGTCTCTGCCCCATATAGGCCTATATCACTCTTGAACTACGGTTTATAAATCTTGGCTAAGATTCTTTCCACCAGGTTGGTTAAGGTATTGCCTTCAATTCACATTAAGTTTGGTCATTAATATAGACCAAACTTGGTTTATGCTAGGGAAGTCCACGGATATTAATCCAAGGAAAGTGCTAACACGTTTACAGCTCCCATCCTCCTATTCTCAAACTCGGGTGTTGGCGGCTCTAGATAAAGAGAAGGCCATTGACACAGTGATTTGGGGTTATATGCTTACTGTACTGCAAGCTTTCAGATTTGGTCCTACTTTCTGCAAGTAGATCAACTAATTATATAAATCCCCAACAGCACAAATTAAGCTAGGGGGTATGCTCTCTGAGACTCTCCCAATACAACATGGGACCAAACAGGGGTGTCCATTCTCCCCATTTCTGTTCGTTCTGGTGATGGAGCCCCTGGCCACTGCCCTCTGGCAATCTAATGTTGTGGAAGGCGTATGAGTAGGTACTATAACTGAAAAAGTGTCTCTACATGCCGATGACTTAGTCCTTTTCCTAATCAACCCAGGACCCTCTCTTTGGGAGGCTCTCAACATTTTTTCCCATTTTACAGTCTTATCAGGTCTAAGAGTTGATTGGGAAAAATCCCAACTTTTGCCTATTAACCCATAGGCTAAACAGTCAGCTGATCTCACTCTTATCCCAACTTTTGCCTATTAACCCATAGGCTAAACAGTCAGCTGATCTCACTCTTCCCTTGTCCTGGGTCTCCTTGATCCGTTACCTGGGGATCACTCTTGCCTCTAATGTGCCAAACTTTGTTAAATTGAATCTCTTCCCTCTTCTCAATATGCTTAAATCCAAATTAAGAGCATGGGATAATTTCCCTTTATCGATTATTGGCAGTATAAACACAAAATGAAAATTCTCCCAGTTTTTTTATACGTACTACGACATACCCCGACTTGGATACCTAAATCGTTTTTCAATCATTTTGATACTGCTATCTCCTCATTTATATGGAGGCCTGGTACCCCCAGGTTTGGCAAATCAATTCTCCGGAGGCCCTGGACACAGGGGGAACTAGCCTGCCCAGACCTACCAAAGTATTTTTTTGTAGCACTGCTCTCACATGCCCACAACTGGGTGATCTCCGATGATACAACTTGATTCATATCTATGCATGTTGCTTTTGAGCGTTTCTGGAGTGCTTTCTGTGTTTTTTTTACTGCGTTCTTATCGCGATTTTGCTGTGATTTGAATTTGCGTTTTTTTTTTGGGGGGGGGGGGTTGTTGCTAGGCAGATTTAAAAATGCAAAACGCAAATCCCTGCAAAATCACGGCAAAATTGCTGTAAAAACGCGGCAAAAAATGCCACACTTGTGTTTTTCTTGCATGCCCATTGAAGTCTACTACATGCAAAACGCTGCATTTTGCAGGAAAAAAAGTCCCCAACTCTTTCCAAAAACACAGAGGCACAAAAATGCATTGATGTGAACATGTTCCATAGGAACCCATGTTAAAAAAAATCCCTGCATTTCTGCAAAATGCATCAAAAAACACATTAGTATGAATGAAGCCTAATGAGTCACTGAGAAATGCATTATACAGAGGTCTCCAAGCACAGTATGTTCTCACAAAGCAGAAAGCAGTAATAAATTATGGCAAATGCAAGTATGTAAAAATCGCAAGGACCCCAGTAGGTGGTCTCCCATTACACCCTCGTGGCTCAATCCATTACTAACGGAATTTCATTCTATTCCTGATCCAGTACTATGGGCAGCTAAGGGCATCAAAATAATTGAGCATATCTGGGGATGGAGTTCTTTTACCCTTTGATGCTCTCAAAGAAAAATTTGGGTAATCCAATCAATATTTCTTGAGATATTTACAACTCCGTCATTCCTATTCCACTCAATTTGGTTCTCAGTCAATCATCCTTCTCCAATCCACCCTGGAATCTCTATTGCGAGATGGCGAGATGGTTAAACCCTTGTCTACCATTTATAAAGCACTATAGCCTTCAGTTCATTCTGGTCTGGAAAATATGTATTCTAAATGACAGGTAGATTTCCCAGAACTGGACACTGAGGACTGGGAGGATATTTGGGAATTCCCTTTTCTTCAATTGTTAGTGGGCAGAGATCACTTAATCCAATTCAAGCTTATCCATCAAATCTATCTAACACCGCAAAGACTGAATAAAATGTTCCCTGGGGCTTATTCCATTGTTGGAAGTGCCATAGTAGTGAAGATGATTTTCGTCATATGTTATAGTCCTGACCCAAACTATAATCTTTCTGGACAGAGGTTGTCCAGTTTATAACTTCCCTGTTAACGATCCCAATTCCACAGAACGTATCGATTTGCTTGTTGGGCTTGGTGAGCACTCCACAGCAACCAAAACCCTTATAGGTCTGCTGCTATTTTATGCCCCAAAGGCAATACTTTTAAAATGGAAGCAACCTGAGGAACCCACCTTACATTTTTGGAGGGCTCTGGTTAACTCCGCAATCCCCCTATACAAAGCTACGTACCATTCTCGTGGATGCCAATGCAAAGTTTGACAATATATGGAATATTTAGCTAAAGTCTCTTGCCACTAATGCCACTCAATATCTATAGTTAATTCAGATGGTCTCTGACTACTCTCACTAGGCTCTTTCACCTAAAGTTTTATACTACTCTTCCATCATTTGAAACCTCCAACATCCTAGGCCTAGTACACCTACGCCATTTTCCAGGTTCATTCATCCTTTAAAAACAGTGTAGCATATGAACTAGTACATCAATTTACCATCCTTCCTATGTGAATGAGCAGTTCAGGGTTGGTCCTGATTTTGCTTGGTCGCTAAACCATAGTTACGTACATTTTTTATAGGTTTTACATATTTTGTTACCTTTCTGAGCCAGGGAATGCCCAGAGGCTCTGTATTGTAAACTGTTTTCTACCTTATGATAAATCAATAAAAAGATTTTGGGCATGATCCAAGAGAAAGTCAGAGATTGTGGACATGATACAGAAGATGGCCAGACATTGCCGACATGATACAAGAGATGGTCAGAGACTGTGGACATAATATAAGAGATGGCCAGATATTGCAGACATAAGAAAAGCGATGGTCAGAGACTGTGGACATGCTGCAGTAAACTGTCAAAGACAGTAAATGTGTCATAGGGGTTGTTGGAGATTAGGGACATGCTTCAAGAGACATTCATAGACTGTAGAAATATTACATAAGGCTGCTTAAAATCATTGCTAGAAAAGGGCAATAGGGAAACACAGATTCGTATATCTGCAAGGGCCCCTGGGCTGCAGCTTGGGCACCAGAAATGTAATGCCTTAAATATGCGATATATACTGTATATGTGAACTGCTACGAGCTTGAGATCAGCAAGTAGAATGATAGTCTAGTGACCAAACCCAATTTATTTATTACAGATACTTATACATCACCATCAATTTATGCAGTGCTTTAAATACAGTATACATTCACATCAGTCCCTGCCCTCAAGGAGCTTATAATCTATGGTCCCTAACTCACATTCATTCATTCACATACTACGGTCAATTGAGACGGGAGCCAATTAACCTATAAGCATGTCTTTGGAGGGTGGGAGGAAACCCACACAGGCACACAAAGAACATGCAAATTCCAGGCAGGTAGTTGGGATTTGAACCAACCTTAGTGCTGTGAGGCAGAAGTGCTAACCATTTAGCCATTGCGCTGCCCAATCGATATATAATTCTCGGTTGGGCCACTCCTTAAGTGTTACCAAACCCAGGACCCTGCATTCACTATATCTGGACTCCCACAGTACACAAAACATGGAAATGCAATTATTTTAGTAAATATAAACTGCTAAATACCTTTTCTCATCAGCATTATATAGCCATTTTATGACTTCTATCAGTATCTGGTTAAAGCTTGTAGGAGGAGTTTTCATTCTACTCTGACTGTCCTATGAGGCTGCATAACCCCTGACCCTCTTTCTGAACAGTGCCGATTGGCCCTGTGCTGATCACATGCACCCTCCCAGGAAAAAAGCCTGGCTAGCAATACACACAAAACAGAGCATGTGCAGAGTGCCCCCAGGGAAGGATCAGAGAACACAGGATCAAATAGCCTTTTTACACAATGCAGAGGATTGACCCCTTAAGTTACACAGTGAGTATAAAAAGCATGTTTTACTGCATATACACACTGATTTTACTTTTGTGGGTTTCTATTAAAACATACAGGCTTTTATAAAAGAACAAAAGTGTAGTTGTAAAAAAAAAAATGCCTTGGCACTAAATAAGAATAGGAAATTTTGATTCTTTCTACTGAACGGCTCTATCATGCTCATTCAGTGAAGCCACAGGATGAGCATGATGGCCTGTGAACTGCCTTTTAAAATGAACTATGACAGTGCACATATCTCTAACATGACAGGTCTGAATGAATGATAAATGAGGCCAACTAAACTGGGAGTATGATCATTCGTTATAATTTGCCTACTTTCTATTCTGGTGTCTGGGAATTCTTACAACTTAATCACCTCTATAAAAGAGTGCATCATGTCACACAATTTAAAAAACAAATTTCTCCCATGTACGTCTTACGCCTGGGTTCTATCTTCCCATACTGACATTAAAATATCAAGAAGGGTCAAAGTGTCTAGTAATACTGTTTTTATACTGATCTGGAAACTATTTATTGTGGACAAAAAATTTATGACAAATTGCAGCAGCCAAGAAACACAAAACAGTCTTGGCTGATGGCTGTAAAAAGGTAATTTCTACCAAATAAAATAAGTCTGAAGAGCCCTAGAGAGTTCGGTAGGCTTGGTGAAATGATGAGGTTATAAATAGTAAATAAAATAATGTATAAAGGCAGTCAAGATTTTTTTTTCTTCATTTTCCTACAAATTCTACTTTCTGACTGCTTTCTGCTTTGAATACCAAGCATTCCATCTGCCCGCCAGCTGTGCTTCTTAATCCTCTCTAATAACTGCAACTAGCGCTGCACCCTGAGAATCCAGAACTTTGAAAAACTTTGCTTCACACTTGCTGCCAGAACTGATTTTTAGACATTTGTTCAATATGAAAAGCAGTGTAAACAGTTTGCAGTGACAGGTGGTAAATTTCCAGTCTCAAATCTAGAAGGGCATGACAAACTTTGCTTGCAGCAGCACAGGCTGTAATGATCTAGAGCACCCCTTATACCGAGAGTACAGTATATCACAAGATGTGTATAAACAGGAATGTACCTGTCAGTTAGGATATGACTGGGCTGGTTGTAGGAACATTTTCTTCTTGAACGAAATATTTATTATAGTAATATTTTTAATTGGGATGAATTACAAAATGAAAGTGGTTTTCAGCCTCCATACCGTTTCTCCACTGAGATCATGCCATGACTGACGTCACGCGACTCCGGCCAGTCACAGAGCCGGAGTCGCAGCCCCGGAAGGAAGAGGGGCTGAAGATGGACGCCGCCAGCACAGGGGACAGCGCTAGATGTCGCTGGCTTCGTTTGCAGGTTAGTGGCACATAATGGGCTACTATGCGATGCATAGTAGCCCATTATACTTCTAATTTACAGGGGTATGCAGAGGAAGTAAACCCAATCTGGGTTTACTTCCTCTTTAAAAGTCTGTTTTTGATTGCTGTCAAATTATTTATATTATAAATCCCAACCAGGATGCCCTGCTTGGGAAAATCAGAAATGTGCATACCGCCTCTCCTGTACTGACTTTGCTTGCCATCAGTGGCAGTCTGTGGGTCTTTGCCTCTACGATGAAGTTAACTTAGGGTATACTCTATGACAGCGCAGAGTTACAAATCAGTGGGCCAATGTTAAAGCCCAAGTCTAATTAATTTTTTTTTCTAACATACAGGTTCAGCAACATTACTTACCTCTAATGAAGTGTATCCCACAATTCCTTCAAAAAGTCACATGACCAGTGACGCAATGCGTCAGGAGGAGGCGTGACATCACTTCGGGTGTCTTGTGTACCCAGAGACAACGTTGAGGAGGCTAGCGCTCCAAACTTTTAATATTACAAAGGGACGTCACAAGATGTTGTAAATGTGAGTGGGCACTTTTTTATCTGTTCAATAAAACGCGTATACAGTTTGTCACAAAAGTGAATACACCCCTCACATTTTTGTAAATATTTTATTCTATCTTTTCATGTGACAACATTGAAGAAATAACACTTTGCTACAATGTAAAGTAGTGAGTGTACAGCTTGTATAACAGTTTGTATAACAGTGTAAATTTGTTGTCCCCTCAAAAGGGTGGTTGATGATTGGAATAACTTACCAACACAGGTTGTGAGACAGTCAACAGTAAATGTCTTCAAACATGCTTGGGATAATCATAAGTCTATAGTCAGACAACAAGGTTAATGTAAAAAAAATTAATAAATAAATAAAAAGGGGCAGACTCAATGGACTACTCAGTCTTTTTCTGCCATCACTTTTCTATGTTTCTAGCTTTCTAAAATAACTCAACACACAGCCATTAATGTCTAAACCGCTGAACATGTCCAAATTGGGCCCAAAGTGTTAATATTTTGTGTGGCCACCATTCTTTTCCAGCACTGCCTTAACCCTCATGGGCAAGAAGTTCACAAGAGCTTCACAGGTTGCCACTGGAGTCCTCTTCCACTCCTCCATGACGACATCACGGAGCTGGTCGATGTTAAGAGACCTTGCGCTCCTCCACCTTCCATTTGAAGATGCCCCACAGATACTCAATAGGGTTTAGGTCTGGAGACATGCTTGGCCAGTCCATCACCTTTACTCTTCTTTACCGCTTCTTTAGCAAGGCAGTGGTGGTCTTGGAGGTGTGTTTGTGGTCTTTATCATGTTGGAATACTGCCCTGAAGCCCAGTCTCCGAAGGGAGGGGATCATGCTCTGCTTCAGTATGTCACAGTACATGTTGACATTCATGGTTCTCTCAATGAATTGTAGCTCCCCAGTGCCGGCAGCACTCATGCAGCTCCGGACCATGACACTCCCACCACCATGCTTGACTGTAGGCAAGACACACTTGTCTTTGTACTCCTCACCTGGTTGCCGCCACACACGCTTGACACTATAGGCTATGGCTATAGGAAGGTATATTATGTTTATCTTTTCTACATGATTCTACTTTGTAGCTAACAGCATATAGATCAATTTGTTCCATCAGTGAGCAACTGCTACTCCAGGCCAGGCTCCGTTTACACTTGAGTGATGCCACTACGCTGCGTTTTTATAGTGCATTTTGGAGTAGAACTATTCATTTGAATAGGCCTCCTCCTGTTCCAAAAAAAAAAAAAAAACAGCTAAACAAGCTCACATTCATTAAAAATGTAAAAATGCACTGTTCTCTCAAATTATGTGACAAACTACACAGTCGCAGCTTTCCTGTGAGACACACACAGCACCAAATCAGTCAACCTATAAAGCTGCACTCGTGGTATATATGAAAACATATATATCATATCATTCTTATTACAGAAGGTCAATCTCGCCTGTGGCTTGTAACCCAGCCAGGGCCTTTGTCCCTCCGGAACAGATGGGATTTCATCTCTTTGTAGGTACTCGGTGTTAGAAGCTCCCCATGCAAGTGTTCTAAAAACCTCACCACGGCATACAATCCTTTATAAGTTTATTGTAAATTTCAAAGATTGCACTTACATCAAAATCCTAGGAAACTCGCTTGTATAATATAAAGCTGGCCGGCTTACACCATCAATCCGTACAAAAATTACCTCTGATTACTAAGGCCCTGTTCACACCTAGACATAGCAGAAATGCACAAAAAATGCACTAAAATGTGCAACGTCAACCTGTTCTCCTGGGAGTTCTGCATGCGGTGACGTCAGCACGTCACTCCATCCGATGCGTTTTGTCACAAATGATGTCCTGGGGCTAGGGTAATGTTGTTTGTGACAAAATGCATTATGTGGAGCGATGTGCTGATGTCACCATGTGCAGAATTTCCAGAAGAATGGGTTGATGTTGCACATTTTAGTGTGGTTTTTGTGCATTCCTGCTATGCCCAAGTGTGAAAGGGGCCTTAGTAATCAAAGGTAATTTTAGTAGCACGATCAAGCTACTTAAATTCACCTATGAAACATATGAAAGCAGGGCAGCAACAGGGAGGGAGGCTTTTTGGTGCTTGACCATCTACTTTCATTTCTGCCCAATGAAGCAACAATTAAAGATAGCAAGCAACTTAGCAAAGGTAAACAAATCAGCTGCTGTAGAGAAGCCCAGTTCACCGACACCCCAGCATTGGGGCTTGGTCTCCAACTTGCCTTTTTGTCACTTGATACTCTGGAAGAAATGGACTGCACAACACATCTCCCTGGAATCTACAGTATATGTAGGCTATACGTAGACTTAACATTTTATTGTAGGATGTTTGATAATGATGTGGCGCTTGGGCACTTCTCGAACACCAGTGTACAGGAGCCCAGAAAGAGTTTTATTTTGGTTTCTTTGAATGAAATGTGCATTTATAAAAGCTTTTTTATTTGATTTTCTGCAGAAAACAGTACTGTAAGTAGTGCTGTTCCAGCCAAATAAAACTGCATTATAACTATATGTTCTTAACACTGGCGTGTCCTTGTCCAAGATTTACCATGACTTGATTCAACACATCTGGCTAATGAATGCCTTTAACATTGCATCATTACTCAAGATAATATTAAAAATTCAGAGTGTTGACAAACTTATTCAGGCCTCTAAGGAATGATCTTTATTCCCAATTACTTCCTGGCATCTATCTCATACAGCTAACATTTGCTGTTCCTTGATATGTACATTAATGGGGTTCAGGAAAACCTCTTTAAAATACTATTGCTATGGAAAGAAAACTTTAATATTTCATCTGGGACCAGCTATTGGGAACTATTGCTTACTGACAGCAAGTATTATGCAAGCTTAGAACAGACACAAAAACCATTGTCTCCAAGGAACAAATAAGAATGTGCTTGCGTATAGACAAAAATGTGGGAAGAACCATTCACGTAGTTGCTTAATACAGAAAAAATACTGAACTTAAACGTTTAAATTTCTTCCATTAATGTTATATTACCTTGCTTCTAGAGTTGGAATCACTGAAGGAACTACTGAGTGAAGGCATAACCTATAATGATACTAAGGGTTTAAATAAAAAAACAAAAAACAAAAACAAACTAATTATATTTACCTGCTCTATGCAATGGTTTTGCACAGAGTAGCCCCGATCCTCCTCTTTTTGGGTCCCACGCCAGCACTCCTAGCTCCCCTCCCCTCGCCGAATGCCCCTATAGCAAGCCACATGCTCTGGAGGCACTCATGCATGCTTGCTCCTGAACCACCTCTGTGTGTTCATAAGACACACAGAGAGTGACTCAGTCCCCCGCTGCTCTCATGCACATCACTGGATCGCGCTCGGGCTTAAGTAAGTATTAGGAGGTATGAGGGGGGAGCTGTACACTGTAGGTTTTTTACCTTCATGCAATAGAATGCATGGAGGTAAAAACCCTCAGCCTCTACCACCACTTTAAAACATACTTCAGAAAAAAGAAATATATAATATATATATATATATATATACACACACACAATATCTCACAAAAGTGACATCACATTTTTGTACATATTTTATTATATCTATTCATGTGACACACTGAAGAAATGACACATTGCTACAATGTAAAGTAGTGAGTGTACAGCTTGTATAACAGTGTAAATTTGCTGTCCCCTTAAAATAGCTCAACATACATCCATTAATGTCTAAACTGCTGGCAACAAGAGTGAGCACACCCCTAAGTGAAAATGTCCAAATTGGGCATTTTCCCTCCCCGGTGTCATGTGACTCATTAGTGTTATAAGGTCTCAAGTGTAAATGTGGAGCAGGTGTGTTAAATTTGGTGTTATCAGTCTCACTGGTCACTGGAGGTTCAACATGGCACCTCATGGCAAAGAACTCTGAGGATCTAAAAAAAAGAATTGTTGCTCTACATAAAACTGGCCTAGGCTATAAGAACATTGTCAAGGCCCTGAAAATGAACTGCAGCACAGTGGCCAAGACCAAACAGCGATTTAACAGTACAGGTTCCACTCAGAACAGGCCTGGTCATGGTCGACCAGAGAAGTTGAGTGCATGTGCTCAGCATCATATCCAGAGGTTGTCTTTGGGAAAAAGAAGTATGATTGCTGCAGAGGTTGAAGGAGTGGGGAGTCAGCCTGTCAGTGCTCAGACCATACGCTGCACACTGCATCAAATTGGTCTGCATGGCTGTCATCACAGAAGGAAGCCTCTTCTAAAGATGATGCACAAGAAAGCCCGGAAACAGTTTGCTGAAGACAAGCAGACTAAGGGCATGGATTACTGGAACCATGTCCTGTGGTCTGATGAGACCAAGATAAACTTATTTGGTTCAGATGGTGTCAAGCATGCGTGGCGGCAACCAGTTGAGGAGTACAAAACAAGTGTGTCTTGCCTACAGTCAAGCATGGTGGTGCGAGTGTCATGGTCTGGGGCTGCATGAGTGCTGCCAGCACTGGGAAGCAACAGTTCATTGAGGGAACCATGAATGCCAACATGTACTGTGACATACTGAAGCAGAGCATGAGCCCCTCCCTTCAGAGACTGGGCCGCAGGGCAGTATTCCAACATGATAACGACTCCAAACACACCTCCAAGGCGACCACTGCCTTGGGGTAAAGCTGAGCTGAAGGTAAAGGTGATCGACTGGCAAAGCATGTCTCCAGACCTAAACCCTACTAAGCCTCTGTGGGACATCCTCAAACGGAAGGTGGAGGAGCGTAAGGTCTCTAACATCCACCAGCTCTGTGATGTCATCATGGAGGAGTGGAAGAGGATTCCAGTGGCAACTCTGAAGCTCTGGTGAACTCCATGCCCAAGAGGGTTAAGGTAGTGCTGGAAAATAATGGTGGCCACACAAAATATTGACACTTTGGGATCAATTTGGCCAGTGTGTTGAGTTATTTTGAGGAGACAGCAAATTTACACTGTTATACAAGCTGTACACTCCCTACTTTACATTGTAGCAAAGTGTCATTTCTTCAGTGTTGTCACATGAAAAGATAGAATAAAATGTTTACAAAAATGTGAGGTACTGTATATTACTACATCTCTGCATTTCCCCATGTTTTATCCATATACAGATCCTGCAAGTATAGAAACATATCTGTTCATGTGTCAGTAATGCATTCAATTCCCAAGTCCTGTTGTGGACTGACAACAGCTTCTTTTGAGGACTGAGTGTTGTCAGCCCTGACCCGTTTTCTGTAAGGAGGACTCTGATGGGAAATGTGATGTAGATTGAATTTATTTTTGCTCCACCTTTAATAATGGCTCTTTAGTGATAGATCGTTATGGAAGATTCCAATATAAACAAAATCATACATTTCTTTAATTACATAAAGCTAAAACACATCCCTGCAGAAAAGGCGGGCCATATACTATGCAATTTTCTTTCCTTCAACCATGGGTCGAAGGAAAGAAAATTGCTTGATTGCCCCCATCAACACAGTCAACACAGAGGTTTCCTAGCTGTCAGAATACAATGATCACTGTCGGCAGCTATAGCAACCGGCAGTGATTGAACGAAAAAAACCTGACAGGTTGGTTGTACTGAAGTCAATCCATAGACTTCAGTACAACCAGCCTGCCCATAGGTGGATAGAAATTTCGATCTGTCTATGGTTGGCCTCAGTTATTGCATTTTTTTTTATTAATTGCCAAGTTTATTTTGAATTTCTTTGCTTTGCTCTACTAACGTTCTTTCTCTGATGTTCTGAATCATATCATGCTGATTACAAAAAGAGCTCCAAGTACAACCTATTCATATTCATATAAATTGTATCAACTCTTTTATAAAGCTGACTTTTTTTGGCCCACGTTTATTTGTAAAATGAGGCTCATGTACTGAAAGGTTTGGAGAACTGTGTCATCTACAATGATCTTAAATACCCTTGTCTTTACTTTCATTATGCCTGTCTAAACAGCCTATTAAAAGACTGAATAATATGTGATAGCATGGGAAGGAATGAGAAATGCAATTACGGTATTCTGCACGGCTGGTTAAAAAAAAAGGTAGGCACAGTGCCACACAGTTATTCTTGCTCCCCCCCCCCCCCCAGACCTCTACCACATGGAAGCAGTAGAGCTCTCCACACTCTGTTGCTACATATTAATGTCTGGCCTATTGCGTGCTAGCTCTTTCTGCTAGTCTGCTTTCTATTCAGTCAGATACCTTTTAGAAAAAGAATGTGTGCATCCATTAAAGCTAAACACCAACCACAGCTTTTTTTTTTTTTGTATAAAGGTAAAGGCTTGAGCTCTGCCAAAAGTAGTTGTCTGCCTCCCAGTTGAATATCAGAAGAAAAAGAAGGGATAGATAGGGTATTTCTCTGATGGGGACTGAGACAGTAACAAAAGCACATTTCTTTAGTAGAGTGGGAAAGGGTTAGAACATCTGCCAGGTTTTTATTCCTTTCTGTTTTTTTTTTTTTTTTTTGTACCAGTGACACTGGCAATCTGTTTATTGTTAACCTGGTGTCACCAAGACAGGATGTGAGGACAAACCTCCCCAGCAAAGTCACGGACTGCAATAAAAACTTTACAAAGGCTCTGACTCTTACCCACTCTTTCAAATAGTAGAAAAAAAGCTTTGGCTGCAGTTGCTTTTTAATATATTTAGTCCTCAAGAGTAATGACTTAGTTCACCTTTACCAAAAATTTGCCTATGCAGGTAAGGGGTGCCTGTAGAAAAAAACAAACTGTGCCACTCTGAATAAAGTTAGATAATGCCCATACTAATTGGTGTAGGCCACTTACATACCTCCCAAAGCCTGGCATGAAATCTCACAGAGATGGAATCAGCCCAACCTGCCACGATGCCAGGACATAACTAAGACACTCCCAGTCATTATTACTCACCCCCATCATCACAGGAGCAAGCTCTCAAACCAAGGCCCTTGTGCGGCCCACTATCTCTTCTGTCACAGAATCACTGAGCTCAGAGCTACTGTGGAAGGGCAGGATGAGCGCATCTGAGGGGGTTTGATTTATGGCCTACGCCTATAGAAAGGGCATTATTTAACTTTGATCAAAGCTGCAAGGCTTGTTTTTATCTACAGACCCCCCTTACCTGCATAGGCAATTTTGAGCTAAAAGTGGACTAACCCTTTAAATTCAGTCTTTTGAAGCTCCATGTTCTTTTCTAGATTGACCGCCTTTAATATATTGTATATACTGTTTATATTCATAGGAATTATTAGGAGAATAAACAGCTCCTTATTAGATAAAAAGCATTCTCAACCTACAACTAGGTTGTTGGCGTATGCTTACACTGCCTGGGAAAGATCATACAATTTAATGTCAATTTTCACACTATGGTATTGATATAGAAGACATTTAATAAAAAATGGAATCTTGCTTTTAGAAATTTCATAATATGAATTGTAGCTTTTAAATTTTGCATTTAAAATCTGTTGAATATGCCAATACTAGCTATACTTAGGTGTTCACTATTGGGCAGAGACAAAGGAGATAGTTCGCAACCAATATAAAAAAAAATGTTTACTGAAGCCTGCATTTCAGGACAACAGTCAAGGTACAAAAGCTTAGCATTTATCAGAATAAGCAAATAGCAGAGATTTCCCATCATGGAGAATAAACACAGCAAAGTCCTTAGGATATGTTAATACAGCACAGAAATTGCTCAACACATTGATCCTGCCACCCACTTGAATTGTTTAGCGACTAGCGATTACAGCTCATGGGGAGCCCCATTGTAGGCTCAATCTACATGACCTATGCCAGCCATGTCTGTGGCTGTTAACAACTCATGGGATATTTAAACTGGTTCTACATTACCTGCATTAAGCAAAGCTGGCCATAGACTGAGCGATTTTCTTTCCTGTTCTCCCAGTGGGGGGAAAGGGGGAACAGTCCCTGCCGAGAGAACACAGTGATTACTGCTAGTGGCTATGCTTTACTGTAAAATCAGGGGCATAACAATAGGGGTTGCGATTGCAACCAGGCCCCATGTTCCAGGGGGCCTGTGTGCCTCCCTTGTACACCTGAATAGGAGGGATGGCGGGGGCGGCATTTAGAGGAACCAATCTCCTCCCTTTTCCTCCTAATGGAGGAGATTAGTTCCTCTATATGCTGCACCTGCCGCCCCTCTTATCCAGTTTAGTTGTCTTCTGCTGTTCCCAGGGTCCCTGTGTGCTTCCCTGGTCCCCGCCACAGAGCTGCTGTCTTCCTCCTCCTCTCTCCTGCCAGCTGCTGTAGAAGATGCGTCATGATGGAGAGATGGGAACGGGTCGGTAAATTTGTCATTTACTGGCTCTTCCTTTTCTGAATGGACAGAGCCAGTGATTGGTACCAATTGGTTAATTCATAACTGAAGCATAGTAAACTTTTTACTATACTTTCATTTCTGAATTAATAGGAGGCTCGGTACTCAACTATTGGAGATGGAGATTGAGGGCTGAGGTTTGTTCAGATCTCTGATATCTCATCAATGCCCCCCAACAGAGCTCCTAAAAAAAATTGTTAAAAATAAAATTGTAAAAGAAATAAAATGAAATGATAAAAAAATAATACAATTAAAATGAAAAACTACTGATACCAGTGAAGGAACTGCAATCAGGATTACAAAGGTTGCAATTGGGCCCAAAGATGGCAATAAGTGGGCCCGCTGCAGAACTTGTGAAAGGGTGCCGCTGCAAGACCGTAATAAAGGGACCCGCAATGGGAGTAAAGGGCCCCAGGATCAGTGAGAAGAGGGAAGGGCCCTGGCCAGGGGTCAGGGGTGGCCTTCATAATTTCTTGCACCGGGGCCCTGTAGGTTCTAGTTACGCCTCTGTGTAAAATCCTACAGTCTGGTTGTACCCAATTTGATTGATCGATCGTTCAACTTGGGTACAATCATACAAATAAAAACAATGTATCTGGCGCACAATACGGTGCTGTAGCGCTAAAAACACCCTAGTTTAAACCAGGAGTGATATTAAGTCCATAGTCCATATAGGTCTATTACTAGACCTTTAAAGTCTATATAGCAGTGGGTAGGCATCTCTTGTCTTCAGAGTTAGCCAGCTCTGCATGGAAACAAATAGGATGTAAGTGGAGGGAGGACGCTGTCTTGGACCGTTCCGCAATAATCACAGCGTTTGCTAGGAGAGTGGTTTTCCAGCAGCTACCTCAGAGCGTCCTGTGGCCACCAGGAAGCAATCAGCATGGAGTGAGGGCGGAAGTGATGTCACGGGGAACCCTGGAACAACTGGGCAGGCACAGGCTACACGCTCGGAGCTCCAGCTCCTTCTACAGGCCTCTAGAAGGAGCTGGAGCTCCCTTCTGTATCCCATTGCTGAGCTACTGTTCTACTTACATCTTGTAAGTGTTTTAAAGTTGCGTGCAATAAATGTGATCAAATCTCTGCATTTAGGTGGCGCTTCTTTTCTTCCCCCTATTTGGGTACAATCAGCTTGCCTGCACACGGTTTGAATCTGGGCTGGTCCCTGCTGAATTGGCAGGCTTTCACAAAAAAAATTTCACTATCTATTTGTTTCCCCCCACTTCTAAATTACCCGCATCCTACATCAATCCAGCAATGTGCCCGTGTACATCTGCACGGGTCTCTCTCCCTGCTCTCAGAGGACAGGTTGATGTCAATTGGCTCCTGTCAATCAAAACCAGGGAGATGGGAGCGGGGGGGGGGGGGGGTCATTGGTTGATCCACGCTGTGTATATCTATGGAGGTACACAGCCCGGCTCCAGAGTGAGCCTGTGTGTGTGCCATCAAAGTACAAAACTTGCTATGGGGGCACATTCAAGAGAGAAGGAGTGAACAACAATGGAGGGGGGACCCCAGAAGAGGAGGAAAGGGGGCTCTTTGTACAATATCATTGCACAGAGCAGGTAAGTATAAACATGTTTTTTCATTTTAGGTTAAAAAAAAGAGGGAATATCACTTTAAATCAAAAATAGCAACTGTGGAGACTGGTTACCACTGGCTATCAAAGAATTGCAAGAAAGAAGAATTGTTAAGAATTACTTTACAAGTAGTGTAAATACATCTGGCTATCAATGCTTTCTGACACAAGGAAAAATCAACTAAGTATGCTAAAATACACAGCCAAAGAGCATGAATGCGTTACAGATAGGGCTATATTTCATCTCCGTAGGTGGATTTGGGTCTGCTGGTGTTTGTTTGTTTATTTATGTTTCCTTCATTCAGGTTTGTGGTGTCTAAGGGTGATATTGTTCACCAGTTATGTATGGGACTCCCACGGCACCACCCTTGGCAGCTCAAGTGGCAATGAAATAACTAAAAACAAGTCTGCCAAACAGAGTTCAGCGTTGTTAGCTTACCAAATGTCTTCAAATATTGCATCGTGTGTCCTCTCACATCCATTTTCTAACCCTATTAACCCATGCGGGGTACAGAATGTGCTAAAAACGTGTTACATTTCACCAACGTGCAGGGATGAAAAAATATATAGTGTGCACACAATGCCAGCAGTGTGCTCTCACCAGTCACCTCACAGCCTCCTTTCATCATGCCACAGTCTGTCCCTTAACCCCGGAGAAAATGACAGGAACAGACACATCATTGACCACACAGCTGGAGACTGCCTGCCACCAATGGAGGAGACACTGTGCTCTACTTGTCTGATATAATTATAAAGCAAATTGCTATAATAAGTGGAACAACTTCTGCTGTGCCCCTCACTTGGCAACCATACCTTGACTGTGAAGGAAAAAAAGTTATATTTATGCTCTGGACTAAAGTAACCAATTATTGCTCATCTTATGATTGAATAATTGCAGAATTGATCTTGACTGCTGGTTGCTATGGGTTACTGCATTTTACACATCGTCACTGCAAATTAGCTAATAAAGTTTCACTGTTTAACCACTTGCCTACCGGACACTTTCACCCCCTTCCTGCCCAGGACAATTTTCAGCTGTCACACTTTGAATGACAATTACACGGTCATGCAGCACCCAAACAAAATTTTTATCATTTTTTTAGACAGATAAAGCTTTATTTTGTTGATATTTAATGCCACTGGGTTTTTTTTTACTTTTTCGCTAAACAATCGAAAAAAAGATGGGAAATTTTGAAAAATAAAGCTTTTTTAGTTTCTGTGATAAAATTTTGTAAACAAGTAAATGCTATCCTTCACTGATGTGCACTGATAAGGCTGCACTGATGGGCACTGATATACAGCACTGTTGGGCACTGATATGCAGCATTGATGGGCACTGATTGGTGGCACTGATGGGCACTGATTGGCAGCAATGGTGGGAACTGATTGGTGGCACTGTTGGGGCTGCACTGATCATCAGGACACTAGATGTGTGAATTACCGCTTATTGGCTCTCCTCTCCTCATGCACTGTCATCATGAAGAGAGGATTCCCGATAATCAGCAGATCCTGTTTACACTGTGATTAGCTGTGATTGGACAAAGCTGGCTACATGGTAAAGAGCCACTGTGATTGGCTCTTCACCCCGATCTGTGAACAACTGTGTCCTTCGGACACAGCGATCACAGATCACTGCTGGTATGGGCTGCAGGGGGCGTGCGGAAAGCACAATCACTGACGGATGTCATATGACGCCCTCCCGGCAATGTGGGACCATGCTGTAGCCTTCATTCGGCTATAGCGCAATTGTGAAGAGGTTAACGTATTAGTATCACCGAGTTGCGTGCAACCACTTCACCATTCTGTCAGCACAATTTTGGCATCAAATTTCAATTTAGTTTTAGTCATATTTTAGTCCAGTGGCAGCACATCCATTAGGGGCGCCTGCCCCCCCCCCCCCCATCCATGCTTACGGCTCCTCAATCTACAAATCTACATGCAGGGCGCCAGACACATGGATTCCAATGAATGGGGGGGGGGTGGGGGTTGAAGCATGTGATTAGAGCCATAGGCCATAAGCCATCAGGAAGCGGGTTCCCATCACCCGATTGTCTGAAAGGACAGGCCATCCTATTGAATGCCTAGGAGGAGGAGGGAGGAGACAGATGACGGAAGCCGCCATGATGCAGAGGAGGAGGAGATGGCCGCTCGTCGCCCGTGGGGAGGGGGGCTTGCTAGTGTGCTAGTGACCCAACTGAGCGGTAGTGGGGGGGTATTCCACCGGTCGACCGGGGGGGTGGTTGTTTACTGCCCCTTCCCCCCCCCCAAAAAAAAACACCAGCTGCCACTGTTTTAGTCATCTGAATTGTTTAAGTTTTGGTCGTAATTTAGCGGGCAGACAGAGGGAGCTTCTCTTAGCCAGTGCAGCTTGTCAGAGGGGTGGGGCTTTAACAGATGGGTGGAGCTCAGAGGACAGCGTTCAGGTGGGTAAACGTCCCTCTCTCACATTTTTGTTCCATTTTAGTTTGTTGACAAAAATTTGAATTGACATTCGTTTCATTTTTGGCACTGAAAACATGCCAGTGACAAAAATATTTTCGGCAACGAAATTACCACTGGGCAGCATAGGCTTGTTATAGTCACCTAAACATTTTAAAGTAACATTGCACTTAAGGCCTCATGCACACTTGAGCTAAAAAAACAGCTGGAGTTTGAGTTGTTTTTTTTTTCTGCCTCGGAGCACCCCTTAACTAACAGTATGTCTTCATGCATACATAGAAGTTTACAAGAGTTTAGATGCAGGGGCGTTTAGAGGCAGAAAAAAAAGGAGCTTTTGAACATAAAATACACTTAAAAGTACCTAAACGCTAGGCGCGTTTAGACGCATTCCCACATTAATGCACTTTAATGGCCTGAATTCTGGCCTATAGTATGTATTAACTCCGGACGCAGGAACACACATGCAAAAATGCAGCTTTTTACCACGTTTGTGCTGCTACTAAAACACCTGTAGGAGAAAAAAGTGGCAATAGAATACGGTGTGCATGAAACATTAAAGTGCCATTTCAATTATAGGTGGATTTTGGTGGGCTGAGCCTAGGGTTGCCACATCATCCATTTAATCCAGGACACACATTAATTACACAGGTTCTATGGCTAATTAAGGTGGTAATTAAACTCACCTGGTGCCTTATCTGCATTACATTAGCCTCAGAACATGTGTAATTAATATGTGTCCTGGATTAAAGGAATGATGTAGCAACCCTAGCTGAGCCAACTGCTGGGTTCCACAGCCATGTGAATGCAGAGGCTCAAGCAGATCAAGGGGAGCATTCTGCAGTGTATGTGATTCAATTGGTGCTGGGAAGTAAGTTTTTTAAACTTGTTTTAAGGCTTTCTAAACTTGGATATACTGCTCCATGATTGTCTTTATTTTATTAAGGTAGATGGAATAAAATTAAATAACCAATCAAAAAAACTAATTTTGATTATGCTTGTGTAGTGCCCCCATAGTGAATAGGTGCTTTTGTGATAGATTTTTGTTAGGAGAGGCAGATTTAGTCAGGCCTGACTGTTGTGCAGGCCTGAACATTTTGATCTGGGCAGGGGAGTGGGCCAGTGAGAGTTGGAGACTGCAGGAAGGAACACCCCTTGGTTACTTCTCCCCTTTGGGTCCAAAAGATTCTGGAAAAAGGGGATGGAACAGTTGGTGGGACTTTCTGAGGTATGTTAAGGAGCCCTGACCAATCCCCAACCTGGACTGGCAGGGGGCAGGCCTCCTTAAATACTGTGGTCTGCCCAGCTGGGGGGAAGAGAGTGTCAGGTGGAAGAGTGGAGATGTAGCAGAGGTTGCTAAGGCTTCACCTGGGAGCCCCCAGTCTGGGGGGGGGGGGGGGTGACATTGAGGCCTGGTGGTTCGGGTGCAGCCCAGGAGTGGAGAGAGATTCTGGAGCAGCACAAGGGAGCAGGAGAGCAACAGAGAGGCTACATGAAAGGCTCTTTAAAGGATCCACCAGTGTGGGGAGTTACAGACCATGGGAGCTATAGAAGAGGACTGGAGCAGGCTGTGAGGAGACAGTGGACAGTCTGTGGAGGGTGAAGGAGCCAGTCAGGGGATGTCACTTGTCAGTGAGGTAGGGTGGAGTGGACTGGAAGAGGATGGGCTGGGAGCAGTAGTCCATCAAGACCCGGCTAGCACAATTGTACTTAGCTACACTCTGAGGGCCTGTGGCCTAACACTATGAGGGTCCGTGGCCCATGCCTGTAATGGGCAGTCCTGAGGTCCTGCTGGCAAAAGTGCAAGCCTCTCCATGTGCTAGCTAGGGTGGAGGAAGATGTAATGGAGGCTTGATAAATTCCCATTCAGTCAGGAAGGAGTGTAACAGTCAGCAAGCATCAGTGCTGGAGGAAGAAGGAGTGTATATACTGCGGTGTATATAGAATGGTCCTATATCATTGATCTTTGGGCATCCCACAGTTGTCCCTATCCTATCCAAGTTTATTCCCTCAATAAAACAACAAAAACAAAGTACCGACCTGTTCCGTGACTCTGGATGCAAGGAAAAATGTGTGATTGAGGGCAGAGTGAGAGGTGAACCACATCTACCAGCCACCCCTAAGGGGGCCATTGGCTACATTTGTTTAATTATAAAGAGGATAATAGCCCTGCTATAATTGCACTCACATTAAAACCAGGATATTTTTTCAAAACTGAAAAAATCATATAAAGCTAACAGTTATACCTACTTTCACTTCCACATGTGGAAGAAGCTAACGAGCAGACTTGCCCTAGCTTGCTATGTGTGCCCACTCATTCAACAACATTATTATATAGAGTCACAGAGCAGTTTCCAAAGAGCAGAATGGAGAAGTGTCTTTAGCATCATGCAAGAAGAGATGTTCTTCTAGTCCTGCCCTACAAGCTATGACATGTTGTAAAACCCCAGTAGCCAAAAACATGGGTGATTATTCAAATCTCTTTATTTAGATGACATAGGAATACCTTTTTAGATTTTCTAACACTATATGCCAAAAAGATTTGTAAGTCTGTTAAGCCACTTTTGAGATGTATTAACTCCAGTCCTAAACCTGACTTTTCTCCATTCTATGCCCTGCCCAGGCAGAGCAAAATAGAAAAGGACACATAGCTTCCCCCTCTCCAGCAGTACATACTAAGGCCTCACCATAGATAGCAAGCTGAATGAAAAAAAACGAATGGATTCCTCTTCCACGCAATTAAGGATAAATTTTGATTTATCTATGGCCAGCTTAACCTTTAACCACTACATTTGGTTGTTGGGACATGGAAGAGAAAGACACAGGTAAGTTCCAGACATGTCAGAGCTCACAGTGTATGGGCTCCTTCCCCAGTCCCATGTGACAGCACCAGGCTAACAAAGAGGTACTAAGTGCTGTCACAAGGGATCAGGAGTGTAAGGCCCCTTTCACACAGGCGGATCTTTAGGGTCCGCCTGTCAGTTTTTCAGGCGGACCTGAATGGACGCTCCATTGCTCTCTATGGAGCGATGGATGTCAGCGGTGACATGTCCGCTGACACCCGATTCGCCAAAAACAGACGGATGGAAACCCTATTTTCCATCCGTCTGGCGGATCGGATTGGATGAACACGGACAGACGGTCCGTGTCCATCCGATCCTCCATAGAGCAGAACGGAGCTGTGACAGGACCGTCTCTGCACGGTCCTGTCATCCGCCGGCTCAGCGGGGATAAACTGGATGGATCCCTGCTGAGCAGCGGAGCCCGTCAAAACGCTCATGTGAAAGGACCCTAAGTCAAATGCTAATCCATACTTTTACTGAGGAAAGGTATGTACTGATAGAGAGTGTGAGGGTAAGTAATTTTTTTAAAATTTTGCCCCACATAGACACTTAATGCAGAACTCCAGTCTGCAGCAATCTATATCTGTATACATCTCATATAAGCTTGTGCAGTTTTATTCCCTTTTAACATACACTATATTGCCAAAAGTATTGGGACACCTGCCTTTACACACACAAATTTTAATGGCATCCCAGTCTTAGTCCGTAGGGTTCGATAATGAGTTGGCCCACCCTTTGCCGCTATAACAGCTTAAATTCTTCTGGGAAGGCTGTCCACAAGGTTTAGGAGTGTGTCTATGGGAATGTTTGGCCATTCTTCCAGAAGAGCATTTGTGAGGTCCGGCACTGATGTGGACGAGAAGGCCTGGCTCGCAGTCTCCACTCTAATTCATCCCAAAGGTGTTGTATCGGGTTGAGGTCAGGACTTTATGCTTTGTGCATTGGTCCAAATCATTAGGTGGGGGGGGGGGGGGGGATTATGGAAAGGCGTTAGTTCCAGTGAAGGGAACTCTTAAGGCGTCAGCATACCAAGACATTTTGGACAATTTCATGCTCCCAAATTTGTGGGAACAGTTTGAGAATAGCCCCTTCCTGTCCCAACATGACTGTGCACCAGTACACGAGTTGGCTGTTTTGACAGAACACTGGCTAAGGAGTAAAAAAGTTGTCGCCGCCTTGGAGGCAGCCATGTTGTTGGTTACTAGCGGGCATACTAACAATGTCCACTCATTATATTGTGTACCATAGTGTATACACTGCCGGTGTTCTGTGAAAACAGCCACGTCATCAAAATCTGCAGTTACTGCTGCTGGAGAGTCACTGGGAGTGACGTAATTGGAGATTTTGGCAAGTTGGCTCTTTTGACAGAACACCGGAAGCCCAAGGGGAGATTGGGTGTCTGCAGACAGGAAGTGAATCTTCTGCACTGCCTTTTAAATAATATTGTGGGGAGTGAACAAAAAAATGAAAGAGTGGAAGCTCACTAATCCCTCCTTGCTCCTATCAGCAAGGAAATTGACAGCACTATGGAATGCTGTACCCTCTGATTGGCTTTTAATGCTGGCCCTTTCTCTCCTAGTCTACTGTGAGTCCTATTGTACAGGGGAATAAAAAGACAGACTACAGTACAAGTAAAGAAACATAACTGGATACAATTTCATATCTGCTTATTGCTCTACTTTAAATGCTCTCCTAGCTCAGTGCCATATGAAAATATGAGTGGACAAATACTCTTTTTAAAGTGGGTTTAAACCTAAAACATTTTTTTACCTTAATACATTTACTGCATTAAAGTGACTGTAAATGTTTTGTTTTTTTTCTAAAAAATAGCAAACATGTTATACTTACCTACTCTGTGCAATGGTATAGCACAGAGAAGCCCCTTTCTTGCTCTCTGGGGTCCTCTGCCAGCACTCTTGGTTCCTCCTTTTCTGTGTGTGCCACCATAGCAAGCCATTTGCTATGATGGCACACCTGAGAGCTCTCTCCTGAGTAAGGCTGTGTCCGTCCATAGACACACACAGTGTGGCTCGGCCCATCCTCCTCATCACAGGATTTGATTGACCGCAACAGGTGCTAATGGCTCCCACTACTGCCCCTGTGTCCTGAGAGGAACAGAGGACAGTGCCCCTACAGCAGTGGTTTTCAACTCCTGTCTGCGGGACCCACTAACAGGCCAGGTTTGCAGGATAACTGAAATGCATCACAGGTGATATCATCTACTGCTCAGTAATTGCAGTATTCCCCAACCTGTCCTAGCCCCCACCTCCACTAAACACTTACCACAGTTCTCTATTGATCCAGCGCTTTTCCTGGCTATGGTTCTTCTCTCCCCTCTTCCTGCTCTCATTACACCTTACTGACAGAAGAGGGAGCCATTGGCTCGGGCTGCTGTCAGTCAAATCATGTGAAGAGGGAGCAGGGGGCGTAGCCAAGCCACACCGTTTGTGTCTATGGACGCACACAACCCGGCTCAGGGAGTGCATGGCTTGTAATGGGTGCACTTGCAAGGAGAAGATGCAGACAGCGCTGGTGAGGGACCACTAAAAAATAGGTAAGGGGCGTGCTTTGCAAAATCATTGCACAGAGCAGATAAGTATGACATCAAATAGCCTTTACAACCTCTTAAAAACCTTGGCTAGACTAATTGCAGCTCAAAAACCTATTTTGACATCTGAGATTTAAATGTGAAAAGCAAACACTTTTAGTACATTAAGCTATTTTTGTAATTAAGTAGATAAGGCAGAAAAGGACACATTTTATTATCCTTTGTGGTGCAACTGGGTGCAAAGTAGCAATTAACGTGGATACTATATTGATTTACTACACTGAATCACATTCTACATACCAACACTGTAAAAGAGTAAATGAAAGGAGCATCTCATAAAAAGAGTTGCTATAGCAAGACCGTCAATGCTTTATTTTAGTGTAATGTGACTCCGAGTCAGTGAAATAATTTATTGCTGTTAGACGACAGTACAGATACTTTAATGCCCATTAAGAATGAAAGTCTTTGTCCCATGCAGTGAAATTCCAGACCCCATGAACAAAATACCCATCAAAAAGGAACAAAGGCATCTACTGTAACAACTGCACAGGTGTGTGATCTTCCCTGCCGCTCACAGACCCTGTACTGCTGCTAACAAATCATTGCGGCCTCTAGAAATGACTTATTGAGCTGCTGGTCGGGGTCTCCTAAGAAAACAATTATCAAATGACTGACACATTCTCAGGTTTGTCACACTTGCAATGCTTTTTTTTTTTCACCTAAAAGCTGCACTGTCACTGAAAGGACAAAAATAAGGGATACCTTTAGTCCTTGTTCAGGTAACAGGTGTTGGGCAGCCTTGCCCAATGCACTCCCAATGTACTGTATAGGCAAAGCAAAAGGCCTGGTCCTACCATGGCAATTCACACCACCGTGCTGCATCCATTATGCAGTATGTCTTTTCAGTGCAGCGCAATGCAAGGCCATCATGTGCTTAGCACTGGACTGAAGCAAATACAACTGAATGAAAATGTTACTTTGTTCTGACTAAAAAAAAAAGGATAGAGTGCAATGCACTGTTGACAGTCCAATAGCACTGCTACCTTTACATCACATACTAACAGCAGCGCAGGATGCTGGTGTAAACCCACCATCAGGGGATATATATCAACAATGTCTTAATTACTTCCAGACATTTACTGCGGCAGGGCGGCTGGGCTGCGCGAAACAATGTACCTGTACATTGTTTGCACTTCCTGGTCTGGGGACGCGTGCCGCCAGCGACCCGCTCCCACTGTGATTGGACACAGCGGGAGCCAATCAGCGGGTCCGGCGCCCACGATGGCCGTCTGCCACCCGCAATTGTTCGGAGGAATGACAGAACAGTGGTCTGCCTATGTAAACAAGGCAGACCGTCGTTCTGTCTCAGAGGAAGAGAGAGATCTGTGATGCCTGCTAATCAGGAACACCGATTTCTCTCTTTGTCTAGTGGCAGCATCCCCCATACAGTTAGAAAGCACACATAAGTAACACATTTAACCCTTTGATTACCCCTGATGTTAACCCCTTCCCTGCTAGTGTCATTTATACAGTGTCTGCATTTTTTTTAGCACTGATCACTGTATTGGTGTCACTGGTACCCAAAAAGTGTCACTTAGTCGTTGATTTACTAAAACTGGAGAGTGCAATATCTGGTGCTGCTCTGTATAGAAACCAATCAGCTTCCAGGTTTCTTTTGTCAAAGCTTAATTGAACAAGTTGAAGTTATAAGCTGATTGGTTACCATGCACAGCTGCACCAGATTTTGCACTCTCCAGTTTTAGTAAATCAACCCAGCGCTGTGTCTTGGTCTAGGCCAACAAGGCCCAGGCCTAGGGCGGCACTTTGCGGGGGGTGGCTTTTTTGCCGCCCCCCCCTCACAGAAAAAATGGCCCCCGACCTGTCCTCCCGAGTCCTGCCTAGTACGGCCACCTCCCGCACATATACAGTCCCAAGTACAAGTACACTTGTTATGGGCCATACTGCTGGAACGTACTTGGCCGGGTGGGGGAAGGGACTGGCACCCCCATAGATAGAGTGGCCGGTGACTGGTTCCGCCCTCCTGCGCACTCTTCTAAGCTTCTAAGCATGCCTTCCTGTCAGCGCGAGGTGAAGGAACGGCAGCCAGGGGTGATAACGGCAGTGATTTAAGGGTGCCCGGGGGGGGGGCTTGACAGTGTAGTGACAGGAAGAGAGCGGCTTCATCATCCATGGACGAACAGAGCGTCGAGCACCCCACTCCCTCCGAGGAGGACTGGCTGGAGATGATGATGGAGAGGAGCTTCACTGACCTGGAGGAGAAGCCTGAGGGTGGGTATGATCCAGCAGGTACAAATCATGATTATAAACTTACTAGTACTACAATCAAATATAAAGTGCTCAATATGCAATAAATTAAAAAACAGATCATAATGTAATAAAAGTGTTCCGTGCCACAAATTTATTAAACAATGCACATTCAGTGAAAGTTCATGTACTGAAAACTTTGTAGTATATGAACTTTCACTGAATGTGCATTGTTTAATGAGATTGCATTGATTTCAGCATGTGCAAAGTGCTTCGTGCTATAACTCATATGTAATTAATATACACTAATAAGCTGTTTAATTATGAAGCTGATGAGCATGCATGGATTGCCACTGATGAGGAGGCACTCTTAAGATGCACTGATAGAGCTGCACTGATAGAGCTGCACTGATGGGCGACTGATGAGGCTGCACTGGTGGCGACTGATGAAGCCGCACTGGTGGCGACAGATGAGGTCGCACTGGTGATGGCTGATGAGCCTGCACTGTTGGCCACTGATGAGGCCGCACTGATATGGCCACTGACTTTTTTTTAACCAAAAATATGTAGCAGAATACAAATTGGCCTAAATTGATGAAGAAATTTGATTACATATTTTTATTGGATATGTTTTATAACAGAAAGTAAACAATATTGTTTTGTTGTTTTTCAAAATTGTTGCTCTTTTTTGTTTATAGCGCAAAAAATAAAAAAATAAAATGCAGAGGTGATCAAATACCACCAAAAGAAAGCTATATTTCTGGGGAAAAAAAGGACATCAATTTTGTTTGGGTACAATGTCGCATGACCGCACAATTGTCAGTTAAAATGACGCAGCGCCGTATTGTAGAAAGTGGTCAGGAAGGGGGTAAATCCTACTGGGGCTGAAGTGGTTAAAGTACATAAACCATAGACATCAGGTTCATATTACAGTTTGTCTCTTAAAAGCTCATCTGTTTTCAGCTGTTAGTCTGTAAAAAAATTTGGTGCAGCCTACATACATGAAATGTACAGTAGTGATGGTCATCTACACCTAGCGTTCATCTAACGGCCGACATACACATGCAAGTTCAGTGTTACTGTACTGGAGTGCACACACGAGAAACCTAAAGAAACCTGCAGGGCAGCCCCCAGGTTTTGACTGCCTAGGGGCCTCCACAGAATTTAATCCGCCACTGATCACTCCTCCACTAGATATAAGATCACCAGTCATAACTTTACTTAAAATCTATCTATCTATAGACAATTTCTTCTAATTTTGAATGGAGTGGGAATAGATTTTAACCTTTCCCTATTCCATCCCAAACTTGGGAATATAGTACACTATATTATGCTATACTATAGCTATAAATACACTTTAAAGTGTTATTAAACCCTAAGGCAGTGGTTCTCAACTCCGGTCCTCAGGACCCACCAACAGGCCAGATTTTAAGTATTGCCTTGAGAAGATGCAGACTAGAATACTGCAATCACTGAGCAGCAAATGATATCACCTGTGATGTATTTCAGTTATCCTGCAAACCTGACCTGTTAGTGGGTCCCGAGGACAGGAGTTGAGAACCACTGCCCTAAGGCCTCATGCAGCTGTATTTTGCAAATGCGTTTAGGCACGTCAAGTGTTTGGACGTTCTTTCATTCCTCTGGTCTAAATATCAATTTATTTTAGTGTGTAGGTGCATTACACACATTTAGGCACATCTAGCATTTTTTATGCCAAAATGCTTCTCTCCTGAATGAGCAAGTGATTTTTTTTCTTTCTTTTTTTTGCTTCTAAATGGAAAAGTTACTGTCTTCATCCTCTAACAGGGACCCATGGAGCCACCTTTGCACGTGTACTCCTTGCTGCCTTGGTGGACAGGAGTCTTCTTATGTCCACAGAAGCACCGACGGCAAGTTGCTCCCATGCTCCTTTCCCTAGCTGCTCAATGACAGCGGCTGGAGACTGCAGTGTCTCTGCTGTACTGTGCATGTGAAGGGCTCACAGAAATGCATGTGAGAATTCAGGGGAACCTGAACTGAGCACCTGGGGCCAGCAGTATTGAGCAGAAGTTGTATATGATTTTTTGGAGAAGGATATTAAGAAAAAAATATACTTGGTAATGTCACACTGTTTGACATTACCCAGTACTTAAAAAAAAAAAAAGGCTAGGTTTAATACTACTTTAAGACTATATAGCATTAACACCAATACTGAAAAACAAGCTGCTTTAGGAACTATGAAATCAACCCCTTTATAAGTGAACTAAGCTGGCTGAAAAACTGGATTCATAGCCTATATAAAAATAAGTCATTAACAATGAGAATCCATTGTTACAGGCTCATCATTGGCAAAGTAAGCATTTGGGCAAGAAAGACGGCCCTCAAATAGGCTTTTTTCCTCCCTCTCTTTTTCCGGTATACACAACAAATGTTCTATATTTTTAGCACAATTATTACACTATTACACAGGAAAAAGAATGCTATGTACATTTTTTTCCAGGGCATGAATATCAGGTCAAAGAGTCCATTCCCTTCCTGTACAGTCACTTACACCCAAGCAAAGACAAAGTTATAATCTTCCTAAATTATTCTGGCTCTGCTCCATCTACAGAAAAAACTGCACACAGGCTGATGGAGCAACACAATCTACTCAGCCTGGCTGTTTTATACCGACTACAAGTGTATCTCACCATTTTTTAAACAAATATAGAGCAACCAATGGTTTTGTTCTACATTTTATGTGATACATACATATCTTTATATTTCTTTTGTCAAGTATAAGAATGTATTTTTGCATGCAATGACATGCACATTCAGGCTCTTGCCAAGAAATGCCGGCAAGAGATGATCAGACTAGAACTAACATACAGGCTGGATTTAAAGGGAATTAAAATCATTTGCATGTATGTACAGGCACCACACCTACACGATGATATGACTGCCATTATGGATAGGTAAACAAATGTATACACAAGGCCAAAAATAATGTAGGAGTAACTCAGTGCTTCAGGGCACAGACTAACTATAATAATAATGTAGGAGACTCACGTGTCATCCCTCTGTAAGCTTTGAAAGTGTTGCCCAGAGCAGTCAGTCAGATTTCAGCTGTCATTTTCCTACTGCAGGCTACCAAATTAAAGCAAAGCTTAATTGAACAAGCTGAAGTTAGAATTCTTAGTGCCCCAGTATTAGTGAATCCCCCTGTGTGTCTAGCTATGGACAACATCAGTACTAACATCTTCTAAACCAGTGGTTCTCAACTCCGGTCCTCGGGACCCCCCAACAGGCCAGGTTTGCAGGATAACTGAAATACATCACAGGTGATATCATTTGCTGCTTAGTGATTGCAGTGTTCTAGTCTGCATCTCCCCAAGGTAATACTTAAAATCTGGCCTGTTGGTGGGTCCCGAGGACCAGAGTTGAGAACCACTGTTCTAAACTGTGAGAGATGGTTTGAGAAATTGATTTTGTAAATAAGTATTCCTTGAGCTATAAAGCATACAGCCTATACAAAGTCTTGATTAGGCCAGTACAAAAATCACTCATACATAATGTGTATATAGAATATGTTTCTCAATATTTGCATTGTTTAAGCCCAAGTTCACACTGACTGCGGGTTAGAAAGTGTGCCAGTTCAGATGAGCTCACACGATTTCAAACCGGCAATGCAGTCCAACTTCGGGGGTGATTTGACAAACATCTGTTCATGTACAGAGGTCTATTCAAATCAACTCTGAAGTCGCCAAAAGTAGTACAGGAACTACTTTTAGGAAGTGGTGCGGCTCCGCAACGATTTGGGTGGTGCTATTGACAATGTGAACGTGGGCTATGGGGAGGTTCCTTTGGCCTCATGCATACTAATGTCTGGTATGAACCGTTCAGGTCCACAAAGTGAACATTCCCAAACATATCCTATGGGCTTCTATGTACATTTGTATACTAGACGTTCAGAAGCGTTTACAAGCTCAACCTTTAGATGCATTAACAAATCACAAAAAAATTGCATTCCCAGTCCGTTTAGTGTTGGTTTTGCAAAGTGAAATGTAGGTGAATGGATGCAAATGCACCTAAACCTGATCGGTGCCATTAATTGGTAATGATACCCTAATTGCATCTCACAAATGCAATGCCTTTGCAGCCAAAAAACCTCATGGTACCACAGTACCACACAGTTTGGTGCATCACAATCTGAAAAAGTAGTGCTTGCCCTACTTTTTCTGTGTTTCGGTACGATTGGCAGTCCATTGAAATGCATGGGCTGTCAAAACCGGAACGCACAGGAACATGCACATGCCAGTGTGGACCAGCCCTAAAGCAGGAACAACTAATCTCATAGAAAAGTGATCTGGGAAGAATAAAGGTTGTTTATATTTCCCAGATAGTTTTAGAACAGTCAATCGCAGGAGTACCAGTGTGCCTGAGGCCTTACTGATTTCAGAAGACCATGGATCCTTTAAAGTAGAACTATAGGCAAAACTTTTTTTTTCATTTTGGATAGAGTAAGGGAGAGTTTTAACCCCTGTCATATTTTTTTTTTTCGCCATCTGTGTCCCATTGCAGAGATTTCCCTTCACTTTCTGTCCCATAGCAAAACAGGGAGATAAAATCCCTGAAAATTAAGGGAATTCCATGGGGACCCCCAGATCACTAGAACTAGTGTCCCCAATGGAAGATTTACCTTCTATTACTTTTCTGGGGACAACCCAAAATTTGGGATTTTCTGTTACTTTCACTTTTAATGATAATTGTAAACAGGACAAATAGAGAAGGTGAATCTCTTGAATGGGCCACAGACAGCAATAAAAACTGACAAACATTCTGATCCTTCCCCACTCTATCCAAAACTAAAAAAAAGTTTTGCCTTTAGTTATACTATAACCAAACTAAGCATTAGTACATAGGCAACACAACAAACATTGCGTTGGAATCAAAGGTGCATTGGCCAGTGCATTCAATGTCATTCAGTTCAACAACTGCTAATCACCTCATCTGAACTTGTTTAGACAAGTATGGAGTTATTAAGGCAAAACCACAATCGCAGTGCATTTTTGCGTATAGACAAACAAAACACTGTATGCGGCTACACACACATAAATGTCAGCAATTGCACTTACATGCGCATTTAAAATGTTACATTTTGAAAAATATGCTCCAATGCTTGTAAGCGTAAACACGAGTGCTGGACTTAACACACATATAGCTGCGGACACTGTTTTTGTAATGCATGCATATGGACAAAAATATGCTGTAGATGTGGTTCCTGTGTGCCACAACAACAACAACCATAATTTACTCTGTACATCCAAACACCTTAAATATGGCCTTGTTAAAGTTTTGACATTATGTATATGTACATGTATTGCTTTATATTTATCTGACTGGGTAGGATAATCATAGTGCTTTTGCAAACAATTATTGAATAAACAGCCTGTGATGAATTATCCCTATGTTCTTAATTGCACTCAGCAAAATAATCAAAAGTAGGAATGCACTTCGGCTTGGTTCACACCTATACAGTCGGTGCAGCCTCAGTTTGCACAGACACAGCAGCCTATTCACTTAAATGGGCTACTGTACCTGCTAGAAATGCAGGAAAAAGGCCCCTGCACCTGCAAACGCACTGTGTGTTTAGATTCATGGGGTGCAATTAAAGTGGTTGTAAACTCGGTTACACCACTTGTACCCACAGGTAAGCCTATAATAGGGCTTACCTGTAGGTACCGTGAATATCTCCTAAACTTGCACAGTTCAGGAGATATTCAGTATATGCCATGCTGCCAACGTCATCAGCGCTGGTGCCGTTTCTTCAGGACCCGTGCCGTGACCGACGGCTCCTATGCGCATGAGGTTTACAACCTCTTTAAGTATGAATGGCAGCCCTGCGCATCTGTAAAAGAGCTGTGTGTTGTGGTTGGTTGCGGCTGCGAGAACAGGTGTGATTCCCACACAAGTGTTAACCTAGCCTTCAGGTGCTCTACTTTGTAGATTTATAAAGCCCTAACTGCCACCCTGCTTCTCTTTGGCCTGTTCCATGCACAACTAGACTTGGGCAGAATTCTGGTGTGTTGGAAAAACCCATATCGATTGACCACACTGCCAATGGAAAAAAAGCAAAACTGATATAGTATGTGCAATAATCCAAATCATCAAGTCATATTTCAATATACCGCAGTAACAAAATAAGATGCCTGATCGTTTGCTAAGGTTACTGCTTTCACGTATTGTCACTTGTATTGATAAATACAAATATATGCCTTCTATCTAAAAGTTGTGAAGCAAAGAATTTTTCTAAATGAAAGGAGTAAATGAGATAAACATACAAACCTTGTTGTGTTTCTTGCTCATTTGACTTTGGACTGCTTCTTGCTCTGCGGTCAGGTTTTTTAAGTCCTGTGACACTGTTTACACTTCCACAACTGGCTCCATTGTGAGCTTTGCCATTGCCATTGTATACAGTCGTACAGTTCCCTATATGGTTTTTGTACAAAGTAGATGGAGGACTGTTCAAACGGTTTTGTCTGTCGATCTGTTTGAGCTTTTTATGTTGAGGCTTGCAATACTGGTCTTCTCGTGTGATATAACTGGACATCCCAAACAGTGGTATGATTTCTGAATACAAGGAAAAGGAAAGTTATATCATATGTAGATAACAAACAACCAGTGCAACAAAGAAGACACCAATGGGTTTATCAGCTTTGAGGTGTTATTGCCAAAGCTTAATTGAACAAGCTGAAGTTAGAAGCTGATTGGTTACCATGCATAGCTGCACCAGATTTGAGTGCACCAGTTTTAGTAAATCAACCCCCAAGTGTAATGTAGAACTCTTCCTGATTTTTTTTGTTTTTAAGTGAAAGGTTATTGGGGCCACTACATATGTGAAAGGTAAGACTGGATCTGGAACGATTGTGTAAAATTTAAATTGGAGTGCCACACTACTGGTTAGAGGTCAAGAAGATACAACTTTATTCCAATAAAAATCAGAGGGACAATCCAAAGAGTATCCGTTGTGTTTTTGGGGTCCCAAAACACCCTCTTCATCAAGGCTTGACTGAACACAATGTGAATGAACTAGAAGTGATCTGGACCTTTAATGTTATTTCTTCCAGTGTGATTACATGCAAAGGCTGTCAGCAGCTGATTTGGCAGGACCTTAAGGAGGAATCCTGGATCCATTTAAATCTTCTCACTGATCTCCAGCCAACTCTTTTGCAATTTATGGGTGATTCTCATGAGCTTTTGGCCAGACCCTTGGACTTGCTGCTTGCTTTGTCCTGCCTCTCTTACCTTATATCTATCTTATTATGCTATGCTCCATAAAACAGCTTTTGCAGTTGCCAGATTCTTATTTGCTGCAAATGTGCTAGTTGTTTCCAAGGCATCAGTGGACAGTATATGCAGATGCTACAGCAATGACAGTTGAGTTCTCTGCTCCTGTGACTCCCTGTGCATCTGTTCACACTAGCTACACTGACCCCCAATATCCAGCATACAGGCTTCAAGCAGTCAGAGGGTTCTTAGCAGCAGTAGTCTGTAAGACAATAATGTCCCTTCCACCACCTATGACAAATCCTGAGTGACTTGGAAACCGTCTGATGGCATTACATATTACAGTGATTTAAAGCATTTTTAGAAAAAAATTAAAATAATAAACATGTGATACTTTTACTTATGGTATTGCACAGACATGTTCTGAACCTCCTCTTCTGGGGTCCCGCGTTTGCGCTGTCTGCTCCTCAAACCAATTGCTATAGGAGTAGGCATCTGGGCTCAATCACAAGCCAGGGTTTGTGCATCCATAGACACAAAGCATGGCTCGGCCCCACCCACCCCCGTTCCTGCCTCACAGCATTTGATTGACAGCAGCAGGAGCCAATGGCTCTGTCAGCAGAGGGAGAAAGGAGAGAAGAAATGCAGCTGTGCACAGTATGGAGGTGGGGGGAGTACAGCAAGTTGTAAAACATTTTTACTGCAATGCAGGGAATGCATTAAGGTAAAAAGTGTTTTAGCTTTAGAACCACTTTAAGGGATCACTACCTGCAGCAGGTTAAATAAAACGAATTTCACTGTGGTATATTGACTCATCAGAAATGCATTCATACAGACTTGTACAGCTTTTTTATACATCAACAGCTACAAAGTTTAAGAATTAATATTATTATTATTTTTTTTTTAATCTGTCAAATTAACATTTCCATCCTTTGGCCACTCTTGTTAATAGAAAGTTGTTATATATTTTCATGACTGAATTCAATTTAAAATGAAGCCATTTACCTTGCTCTCCATAAATTGTGTGGGGAAGATGGTGCGGATAGAACTGGGGAGGTATATCCCCATGCCCCGTGACTGGCGGATAAAACGGAGTATGTGAGTTGTGTAGAAAATGCGGATGATGTGCAAGGTATGGAGGTAAATGATGAGTTGGAGAGATGGCGGATGGATAGCTGGGAGGGTAACAGTCCGGGGATTGTGGTGTAACCACTACACGTCGAACTCCTGTGCTGTCTTCTATAACCTATAGAAGAAAAATAATCAAGACATATTCACACAAAGAAAAATTAACATTTATTCAGTAAAGATTCAGTAGTCAGTAAAAATGAGCAAGATGTAATAACCATGACTAGCTGCAGTAACCTATGGCAAGCAATCAAAAATAATCTCTCTCTTGATACATGGACGAACATACTGTACATATATTTTTAATGGGCGAATTGCTATGCATTTTTTTTTATAAATAAATCCCTGATTGTTAGCCATTTATCACTTTATAACAACGTTTGAACATAGATTATACATATGCATACATATATTATATAGGGATATACCAAATCTACTTTTAAAATAAAAAAAGACCACTATTAGTTACTATGACTACAGACAGTTATGGCCCAGGTATGCAAGTTAGGTATTTTGTTTGTAGGGAGTAAACATCATGAATAATGGTATTTCACTTACATGAATGTTGACCTAATTTTACTGAAAATATTAAATTTTGCTTTAAGGTGCCAACGTAACAGAATATGAATTACATACTGACACTTGTTCTGTCAGATCCACTACAGCCTGAAGCAGTGATAATAGCTTTCTCTGTTACTGTGATCTAACTTCCCACCTGCAGAGGAAGTGTTGTTTCGTGTCTCTCACAAACACCTAGCCACCCACAGCAATGTCAGGTTGTTGATCGGAAACATAGTCATGGCCAACAAGCCTACCAGAGCCTTTCCGCACCAGTCATCACATGTAGCCATCAGATGGCCACAGACCAACAGATCCCCCTCCCCCCAATAATGACAGTGGGTAGGTATCTGCTCACCCTTTCCAGTTCCAGGACATCCTTCCTTAGGACTGGTGCCCAGAACTGGATGGCATACTCCAGGTGCGGACTCACCAGAGACTTGTAGAGTGGCAGAATTATTGATTTATCCCTGGAGTTGATCCCTTTCTTGATGCATGCCAACATTTTGCTTGCTTTGCTTGCCACAGCTTGGCATTGCATGCCATTGCTGAGCCTGTCCTCTACTAGGACCCCTAGGTCCTTTTCCATCCTAGATTCCCCCAGAGGCCCCCCTTCCTAGTGAATAGTTTGCGTTCATATTCTTAGTACCCAAATGCATTATTTTACATTTTTCTACCTTAAACCTCATTTGCCACTTGTCTGCCCACCCTGTTAATTTGTTTGGATCTTCTTGCAAGGTTTCCACATCCCTTGGAGAAATTATTGCCCTGCTTAGCTTGGTATCATCTGCAAATATTGAGATTGATGTTAACCCCATCCTCCAGATTGTTTATGAATAAATTGAATATAATTGGTCCCAGGACAGATCCCTGGGGAACCCCACTTTCTACACCAGTCCATTCCGAGTACTCCCCATTTATCCCCACCCTCTGGTCTCGTCCCTGTAACCAGTTTTCAACTCACCCTTTGATTCATGCCGACAGACATTAGTTTGTACATTAAGCGTTTATGGGGAACTGTTTTAAAATCTAGATACACCACGTCTACAGGCCTTCCTTTATCTAGATGGCAGCTCACCTCCTCATAGAAGGTTAATAGATTGGTTTGGCAAGAATGATTTTTCATGAAACCATGCTGATTACCGCTGATACCATTTTCATTACAATAATCTAGTATATAATCCCTAATTATTCCCTCCAAGAGCTTGCATATTATTGATGTTTAGCCAGTGGCGGCTGGTGTATGAGGGGCGCTTGGGCGCCGCCTCCCCACCGGCTAAAGAGAAAAAAAAAAGTCCCCCGGTACATTGACTTTCTTTTTTTGGCTGCCCTGAGCCTGCGGCTCAGTGGGATTGGATGCGGTGGCCGGGGGCGGGTCACTGTGGCAGCCAACGTGACTCCAGCTCCACAGAGACCCTGACCGCCCGGTGACCAACGAGGGGGGACAGCCCGAATCTCTGCAGACTCAGCTCGCTTCTCCGCTTGCTGAACTCTGCAACAATCCTGCCTGCCTATTGGGGGGGGGGGGGGTCTCTTCAATGTACCTCTCCTGTGTTATTGGTTGTATAACCATCTGTGTTATTCACTGCATAACTGCCCCCACCTGTGTCACTGGCTGCAAAACTGCCCCCACCTGTGTTATTGGCTGCATATCTGCCCCCGCCTGTGTTATTGGCTGCATAACTGCCCCCACCTGTGTTATTGGCTACATAACTGCCCCCACCTGTGATACTGGCTGCATAATTGCCCCCACTTGTGTTAAAAATTAGGTACAATGGTCTGGCAATTTCTTGACTGAGTTCCTTAACCACTTCAGCCCCGGAAGGATTTCCAGCTTTAGGACCGGAGCCCTTTTTGCGATTCGGCGCTGCGTCGCTTTAACTGACAATTGCGCGGTCGTGCGACGTTGTACCCAAAC
>BLSH010508625.1:972485-994967 GCA_018402905.1 Glandirana rugosa
GCGTATATCATCTTTTCTCATCTTTCTTTATATATTTTATGTTAGTAAATAATTATACGTAATTTGTATAGACTACGGGGGATGTTATACCCTGTTTTGTATTTCCACCATATGTTTTTGTTAAGGTGTATCCATATAAATGGCCCACCCTGTACAATAATATATGACATTGTCTTCTTAGAACTTCTCGTGCCACAACACTTGTCTTCCCCTGAAGAAGAATCATTCAAGAAATTTTCTAAACATGTTGGGACACAGCTGACCTCCAGGCTGAGTCTTCTACACATCGGATAACCTGGCATGCTGTATCAGTGTTGCCTACATCAAATGAGAAGTTGTTTTTGTATACCACCTTTATGTTTTGTCCCATATTGTAGGGGGCATCAGATATGTTTAATGCATATTAATAAATGATTGTATTTTATATATTTCTTTCTACTCTTTTCTACTATATGCGTGAACTGCCACCCTAAAAATCGGCTTGGGGCTATATGTGTTTCTTGTTGTTACTTGGGGTGTGGTAGGCAGTCCTCTATTGCAACAACAGGGTTTCCCTCTTTTTTCAATTCTGGACAATGCAGCACATTCTGCTACCTCTCTGCCAGACACTTCAGACAGCCACGGTTAGCAATCAACTTCACTGATCCCTAAATGTCATTGTGTGTGTTTATTGCAGCATTCACCTGCACTATCGATTGTGCCAGACTCACTGTCATATACCATGCTGGAACCCTGGCCACGAGGCCTACTGAATCAATGAGTTAATAGATTTTAGCCTCCTGGACATCAAAGAAGTCCCTGCAACCTGTCCATTTGCAGAACACAGCATAGGAGGCAACTAATGACTAGCCTATATATACAGGTATATATTATTGTTCCACCGACTACAATTTCAGCATACATTTCAAATGGTGATTTATATTTCACAAAAAAAAAAATCCAGATTAGTCTATTATGGTTATTTGGCATATGCTTTTACATGAATAAGAAAATAACTATAACACACTCTTGCTAATTCAAAATAGTCCTAAAGACAGATTTTTGGGGGTAATTCCAGTGGAATCCAGTAATATCCTAACTAAGTCTAAACTTACTCCTACCCCCATTCTTAGACTATTCTATCTACCCTGTAAACAAAAAAGATGTCTATACCTATTCTGAAGTGGTGCTGTCCTGGTCATGTGATCACATCCCAGAGCCAGCTTCAGTGCAGAGGAAAGGCAACAACAATGGCTGCAGAGCCTGGGCGATGACGTAACCCATAGGCTTCGTTGTCAACGCTGAATCTGGCACTAGGACCCAATCATGTGACTGGATCGACTACCTAATAGGTAAGTTTAGACATCTTTTCTTTTACAGGGTAGATAGAATAGTCTTAGAATGAGGGTGGGAGTAGGTTTAGGTTTCATTAAAATTTGACTGGCGTTACACACTTAAGAACTACCTGCATAATTCAGGTAAGCATTTACACCAGTGATGGTAAAATTACCAACACGTGCAGCAAATTCAGGTAGCTCTTACTACTGCCACTTTCAAAGCCTGTTGCTATGACAGAGACAGATCCAAATACTGACAGTTCCCATATAAAGAAACTGGCATTAATCAAGACCAACTCTGGTGTACTGAACTGTACCAAACCACAGGGGAACCGTACCACCTCTTCCAAGTGATCCTGGGCATCTATAGACACCCACATTCTAACACTAACCCTGTGAAGAAAAAAATTTGTATACATACCTTTTCTGCAGGCGATCTGACTCGATCCCACACTGAGCTATCAGCCGTGGCTTCGCAGTGGAGGCGGGTGCAGAGGACATGTCCAACAACGGAAGCCCCATAGTAACTCTATGGGTGACATGATTCCCCATTCATTTCACAGCCGTTGTTGGCCATTTCCTCTGCAGAGCTTCCGCCGCTTGAGATCGGGTTGGATCGCCTTCAGAAAAAGTATGTACACTGATTTCTTCTTTACAGGGCTAGATAGGTAAGTGTTAGATTGTGGGTGTCTATAGATGTAGGGATTTTAATGTTAGCATGGATTTCCACTGTAAGCGTTCCTGGGCACAGTTCAGACTACACAAACAAACCGGACCAAGAGGGTGGCATGATAAAAACTGCTAGTATTATTGCAAGAGTAACTAGCCTACAACACAAGGTAATGCTGGGTACACACGGGTCGAATATCGGCCAAAATCAACTTACAGTAGAAACCGGGCCGACATTAGGCCCGTGTGTACACCTCCCTGTCCAACAGAGCTGTTTTCAAACTTTTTTACAGTATGTGCAATTATATACTTAAGCCGGGTATATATGGGCTGAATGTTGGGAGGAAAAAAAAAAAGACGGCCGACATTCAGCCCATGTGTTTGTCGGTCTGTCGGACGTGCATGCAGGAAAACCAGCAGCTGACCAACTCCTGATCTGCACTCTCAGCCAATGTCAGAAAAAGCTCATCAGAGTGTTCTGGTGGAGGACTGTCCCCCTGCTCAGTGGAGGAGATCACTGCCCTACTGTTGGATCATTAGTACAGCATCTCCGACCAGAGTTGACCCGCTGGGTTGTATGAAAAAGAACTTGTAGTGTGTACTTGGCTTTAGGAGCCAGAGAGTCAATCTTGCATAGAGCGTAGATCCAGACATCCATATATTTGCCTGATAAGAAACAGGAAACGGGCTCTTGAGTACACAAGAAAGACTGTCCTTCTAAAGGAAAGACAGATGATAGGCCCTGCTTCGACTTGGTAAAGCATTGTGCATACTGCCTACTTTTGTTGCGTTTCACTGAGCTTCTTTCTCAAGTTAAACTTCTCACACATAACTAACAGGGAAGCTTTTAGACTAAGAGAAAATGTATTTCCCTTTCTCCAGTCAGAGTAAAGAGCACAAGAGGAGCCATTCAATGCATGATAGTGTGCCTCACAGAGATTGCAATATGTTCTCAGTTGGCAAACACAGCTCTGTTTGGACAGTTTGTCCAGCCATCCACTCAGCAAACATCAGGATTCCCATTAGAGCAGAGAAAGAAGCAGCAGACTGTGTGCATTCACACATCATGGCAGGATTCAGACACAAATCTCCTTGTCTCCAACTTGCTCTTATTGTGCATTCTTCTCCTTTTCTCCAGGCACAGGCATCATCCTAAAACTGCGTAAAGACAGTTATATATTCAAATTTTTGGGGAGATAACTGTCGCTATTTACAAACACATCCTGCTATTTTTTTTAAATCGGCGACCTGAACAATTCACTGTAAATTGGGCAGATTGGGTGAATCTTTTCACGCGAGGAAGAATTATATTTCTGAACTTCAGTTGCTGCTGTAAACTATAGCTGAACGACATTTAGAAGTTGATTTACTTAAGGCAAATAGGCTGTTTATTTTGTAAGGGAAGTTGCAATATGCAGGGGGATTAGCCTCGGAGCTTAGTGAATGTGGTGAAATGTTGCTGTGCAAAGAATTCTCAATTATGTCCAAGGAAAATAAAAAAAAAATGTTTTTGCTTCAACACAAATGGAAGATGAAAGTCGGCAGATCTTCACTTCATTCACTAAGCAATAGGGAAAAATCTCTGGCAAAGTGCAACCTCTATAGCAATGTGAACAGTCTATTTGACTCTATCAACTCCTTAGTTTTCTAAAGCTCTGTGTATCATAAACAATTGTCACAAAAGAAAAAAATCGTTTTAACTTTTTTTGTCCCATGTTGTATATCAGTGCTGCTGATCTCCCGCAGCCATTTCCCATGCACATGCATGCACTTCAGCTGTTGTTAGAAATCACAGGGGCCCCGTACAGCCTATCTGACAGGGCCCAATATATCAAAACAATATTTTCACTAAAAACCATACTAAAATCATTACTAGTAGACATTAGCACAATGTAACTTACACAATTCCTGCTAATTCTAAAAGATAAAACTGTACTGTAAATAAAGCTCAGTGTGTAAATGAAGTCTTGGGGCTCATTTACATTGGCATTGTGGCCTGTACAGTGAAAATCGGTGGCTTGTTTATGTGGCTGGAGCTTAGTGGCGTCGGGAGGGGGGGACTGAGGGGGGCTACAGCCCCGAGTGGGCCCCCAAAAAGCCCCGGGTCTTGGGCATTCATGACTGAATTATTAGCCCCGAGCCCGAGTGGCCGTTTACAAAGAGAGCGGGCCGGGGAGCGATCCGAGCACGTGAGTGACATACAAAAAGTCCCGCCTCCTTGACCCAGCAGCACCTATGATGGACGTCATACTGGTCCAATGCCTGGACATGTGATGTACATAATAGGCGCTGCTGGGTCCAGAAGGCGGGAATGACACTGCGGCCACATCGGGCACTGGGAGAGCCCTGCTCGCTCTGTGTAACTGCGTGGGCTGCTCTCCTGTCCTGGCTCTGGTTGCCTGGTACCTTCAGGGCTGTCTGAGTAGTCATGAGGGATGGGCACACTCGCACACTACAGGTAAGGCTGAGCTGCCGGAGTGTCAAGAGATCAGAGGTCAGGTCAGTGTATGTGTCAGGTAGGTCAGTGAATGTGTCAGGTAGGTCAGTGTAGATGTCAGGTAGGTCAGTGGAGGTGTCAGGTCAGTGTATGTGTTAGGTAGGTCAGTGTAGTGGTCAGATAGGTCAGTGTAGGGGTCAGGGGGGTTAGTGCAGGGGTCTGGTAGGTTAGTGTAGCTTTGGAAACACAGTCACAGGTCTTAATTTGACAGGTGTGTGGGTGCAGGTGTAGGGCCCCCAAAACAAACAGTGTGCATTGAGAGCCACTTACCCAAACCTACACACCTGTCAAATTAGGACCAGCCGCCGCATCCCAGTAGAGTAACAGGTGTCTCCAGCTGCACAAACAAACCGTCACAAGGCAGAGTATGTGTGTGCTTGAGTGCTTAGGGCTCATTCACACATGATGTTGAGCTGCATTTTTACCACCCCCCAACTGCTAATCCCTTTAGCTGCAGAGGCAGTGGCTGGTGGTGTACACATGTCATGGATGTATGTATTGCACAAATGCAGATAGCTCTTCAGAGAGCACAGCATTTGTGAACAAATCCTTACTTATTTTTTGTAAAATATTTTTTTTACAATTTTTCTTGCGGGGCTTTGGTAAAATATCAGGGGTTAAACAGACCCCATATGTCTCACTTTTTGAGACAAAAAAAGGGACTGGGGACAGAGATTCTTGTTCATTCACAATCTGAAGCATAGCAAACATCGTTTACTATGCTTCAGGGATGAATGGATCAATAGACACAGGGTGACCTATGTGAGAAGTAGCTTTGGCTATACTTCTCCATTAATACAGTTGTCTCAGGAAAAAGTTCCTTCAATATTTTTGTTCTGGTGGCAACTTAACATTTTGGATTTATCCGTTCTTTCATTCCCAGTGATGACTGTGATCATCAAAATTGGAGTGAATTTCCCCAAAGGGGACACAGGCAGCAGAAAACATCCTGACAGAGCTTATAAACCCTAGCCACTCTATCCAAAAGAAAGTTCTGCCTTTACGTTTTAGGTTACCTACAGACAATTATGATGAGCTTGCAAACACAGCACTAGTGCAACAAAAATACACCTTCACACATTTGCATGCTTGTGCAAATAGGGAGGGGTGTGAAAGCACTCTACAGACATCCCTGGGGTGATCACCAGGAAAAGTTGAGCGTCAAAATACTCAAATCTCCCTTAGGTGGTTACCTGGGCCCCACACATATTATAATTATATTATACAGCGCCAACAGTTTGCACAGCGCTTTACAACATGAGGGCTAACAGTACTGTTACAATACAGTTCAATAGATATGATGATTTCCTTTGTAAAATGTACACAGACACTCACCCAGAAGATGCATCATCATCAAGAGTCCCACTTGACCACAAACTGTTATAGTCAAAAAAACGTTTTGCAGAAATCCAATTTTGAGCTTTGAATAGAAGTTAAAGTGGTTGTCAACCTGTGACAACCACTTTAACCTACAGGTAAGCCTAGAATAAGGTTTACCTGTAGGTGCCCTGCATATCTCCCAAACCTGCACGGTTCAGGAGATATGCAGTGTTTTGCATGTGACGACGTCATGTCAGCACATGCGCAGTGAAGAAGCGGCTTCCGTGCCTTTCCTTCACTGTGATTGCGCCGTGACTGGCGGCTCCTGTGTGCATGCGTAGGAGTGACGTCACGCGACTCCGGCCAGTCACAGAGCCGGAGTCGCGGCCCCGGAAGGAAGAGGGGCAGAAGATGGATGCTGCCAGCACAGGGGACATCACTGGACGTCGCAAGGCTTAGTTTGCAGGTAAGTGACACATAATGGGCTACTATGCAATGCATAGTAGCCCATTATGCTTCTACTTTACAGGGGAATGTAGAGGAAGTAAACCCCATCTGGGTTTACTCCCTCTTTAACTGCTGCCCCTATTCTGACAATCATTGACGTGTTTTAGTTCAATGGATATAAAAGTAAAGTGAGCCAGAAGATTCTTTTTAGCAGGCTAAATGGCCACATGTTAGCTAAATTGTATCCTTTAAAATAGTAAAAAGCTACAACTGTATATATGCTAGATCTCAAACCAGGAAAAGGTCACATAGTAACATGATGGAGAATTAACCTAGAATCCTCAAAACGGGAAAAAAAGCAAGAAAAAAAAGTTAACAATGTTTTTCTAATGGGTATAAAACCTCCTATGATTGAAATAAAACCTAGGTAAATGAGAAGATCCAAAACCATTAAGATACATTTGCTGCCTTCAGAAATCTGGCAACGCTATTCTTATTACATCATATTTCAAGTAGGACACGGCCCATGAACATGTAAATATTACACATTTTGCAGCCCACCCATGAAAAGCCTAGAAAAACGGGTCTTGGCAACGTAACTCAACAGCTGTGCTTGATCATGGAAGTCCCAGCTGGCTTGCGTAGTTAACGTTGGGAGTTGTAGTCTTACAATGGGTGGAAAGCAAAGACGTGGCTAACTAGGCCATATGAAAGTGAAGCTGTTTATTTCCATCTTTGTAGCAGTAATGCTTGCGGCTTTCCATCCCTTGGTAACACCTAGCACATCTGATTAGTTGTTAGAGCAGTCCCAATTTTATGGAAGAAAACAGCAGCACTTGATTTCTCTGTTATTGGAAATTAGTCAAACTCCCTAGGGCCAAGCTGCTGGTAGAAAAAGTCAAAGGACACAAAATCCCACAGATAAAGCTTTATATGGGGCATATATGTTAGCAATCATCCCTCTACTTTTAAAAGGTCAGAGGAAAAACCACCTATATTGTGCACCATATCCAAATATTAGTCGCTCACACTCTCAGAAGTAAGTGAATTGTATCTAGGAATCACAAGAAATGTTAAAAAGATAACAGCAGCCAAAACAAATTCACATAGCAAAGAAGGCAAACAAAAAAGCTAGACTTTTTGAAAAGAGTTGAAGAAAAGGTGTCCAAACTCTTAGGACATTAGCAAAAAAAAATGGCATGCTAGGTAGAGAAGGGCTTAAACATGGACTTACATTTTTTATGTTTGTCAGGATTCTAACCTCCTGTAGGAAGCAATATAACCAAACTGTTTCTGAATTCCTATGTCCCTCAATGGATGAGCAAGAAAAGTAACTGGTTCTACTATAAAGGAACATAGGGGGAGATTTACTAAAACTGGAGAGTGCAAGATCTGGTGCAGCTCTGCCTAGAGTCCAATCAGCTTCCAGTTTTTTTTGTATCAAAGCTTAATTGAAGAAGCTGAAGTTAGAAGCTGATTGGCTCAGCTGCATCAGTTTTTGCACTCTCCAGTTTTAGTAAATCAACCCCATTGTCATGAGAGATTAATGGCGACTGCCATTATTGAATTTACTGATCCCTATCTTCATAAATAATCCATACACACCTTAACCCTTTGGCTTACAGGTCCATATGTTGTATGGACCTGACAGCGGGGGGTTTCACACAAAATCCAGTGGCTGCAGCCTGTCAGGTGGGTGAATTTGGGTGGCTGTGCTGCCCCCTGCCATGTATTCTGGGTTCTGCTTGCCCATCTGCAGGCCCGGGACTGACATGGTGGGTGCCAGAGGGTGAAGGGGAAGAAGAAGAGCAGACACATTGCTCTCTTCTCCTTCTTGCTGTGACCCAGAAAGTGACCTGTATGACGTCAATTCCGGGTCAGGCTCTCAGTGTCCACGGCTAGCATAGCCAGAAAGGGATATATTGCAATGCAATCTGCATTGCAATACATTCAGTGGAGCCTAGAGGAGACATGCAGAGACTTTTTGTCCCCTACGTGATGAAAAAAAAAGTTAAGCAAAAAAAAGGACATAAAATCCCCCCCCCCCCCCAAAAAAATGTCCCCACCATCACATATGTATGAACATAAACACATGCATCACGTGAAAACATTGCGATACACATGTTACATATCGTCGCACAGGCCAGAGTGAGAGCAATAATTCTAGAACAAGACCTTCTCCATAACACTAAACTGATACCTATAGGGGGCTTTTGAAGTGTTGTCTATAAAACAATATAGGGTACTGAAGTTTGTTGCCATTTCACGGGCGCACGCAAATTTAAGGTTTGATATGGTGGGTATCTATTAACTCTGTGCAATCGTGTCTTTTATATTCTACCAAAAGTGTGGGTGGTTTATTGTGTTTGTTTGCCCTACAATTCACTTTAGTGTGTTTTTACTGAAATTTTGTAGTAATATCAGGTGACAAACAAAATTGGATCTACCACTTTTTTATTCTCTAGGGTGTCTGCTCTCAGAATATATATAATGTTTGGGGGTTTTATGTAATCTTCAGACCTAAAATGTTTTTTTTTAAACATGTGTGATAAAAATGCAAACATGTCTCTGGCAGCGAAAAGGTTAATGGCCCATCCATTTTTTTATTAAATTATTTCTTACTGTGTTTTTTGCCTCCTTGTATGGTCCTCCATGAGCTACCAACCCTTTCCATTCCCCTTCCCTTTCCATTTGTTAGAAACGAGTAGTGCATATTAGTTGCAGCAGTCAGTGGCCTGCTCTATGCACACCTCAAATCCCATAGTCCAATATCCATACTCCACAGTCCATCTCAAAAGAAAGCAAGAGAGGCTTGCTGCATTCCCACATATGGTGGGACCATGGAGAACAAGTGTAGCCACCCTCTAACAGGAAGTCAGCGCAAAACAGAAACAAAAAAGAAATTTGGTACTTTTTGAGTTAAGAATACATGCTTGAATAGAATCATTTTTTTAAAACCAAAGTTTAGTAGTTCACTTAAAGTGGGTACGTGCTTTGCACATACACGGCAAAGCAATAGGTTCACTCTAAAGCCTGACCTCCCAAGCAGCATATACTTCAAATTTCCTTCACTCTCCCACTGTTCTGTCTACTTCAACTGTAGGTAGTAATGGGCAAATCTGCATGGGTTCAATACATTGAAGGTTTGGTAAATCGGATTTAGTGTCTATAGGGGGTGACTTCTGCTTTTAAATTCTGTCCATTTTTGTGCCTAATTGGAAAACTGTTGTCAAAAAAGGGCATGGGAAGCTGGAAACTGTGATAGGGGACATTTAACAAAAAATAAAAAATGTTTTAAAAATACTGTAATATGACTGTAAAAACACCAACACTATGAAATATGTTTGAAAGATGCATTTAAGCAGTATGTGCAGTTGCAGAACAGTACGTTTATCGTGGACAATGTCAGCGAAATCGTATTCTGGCATCGTATATTGTGGATGTGTAATTGATTCCTACATTTAGCTTGGTCTAACTACAGCAGTATCCTAATCTGATTTATTTCAGCTTGAAAAGGGACTTTTAGGTAGTTTTGTCTGCAACGCCTGATTTTTTTATACAGCGGTAATAGGCCTGAATTGACCAGTGGAAATAGAAGCCACAACAGATATAAAAAACATAGGAAAGCTGTTTCTTTTAAAAAAAAATAAAGCTAAAGTCATCAACTTTGTACAAACTGGCTAGTGGCACAACAGCTTAATAGTATTGTTTGTGAGCTTTGTTTTTCATATTATTATCAAGCTGCATTACCTTAAAGGCTCAAGGTTTTTTACCTTCATGCATTCTATGCATGAAGGTAAAAAACCTTCTGTGTGCACCAGCCCCCCAAATCCTTACCTGAGCCCCATTGTGATCCAGCGATGTGCAGGAGAGTGGCGGCTCTCCGGGGACTCTCCTTCCTTATTGGCTGAGACAGCAGCAGGAGCCATTGGCTCCCGATGCTGTCAATCACAGCCAGTGAGCCAATGAGAAGAAAGAGGAGGCAGGGCCGAGCCACGGCTCCATGTCTGCATGGACACACAGAGCAGTGGCTTGGAAGCCCCTATAGCTAGCTGTTGTTCTGGGGGTACTTGGCAAGAGGGTGGAGCCAGCAGCGCCAGCGGGGGACCAGAGAAGAGGAGGTATGGGGCTGCTCTGTGAAAACAAATGCACAGAGCAGGTAAGTATAACATGTTTGTTTGTTTTTTTCTTAAACATGACTTTAATATCACTTTAAAAGTTTCCCAAAATGTCAAAACAGGGTGCACAAAAAACACTTCAAAACCAAAACCCCACATTCTTTATACCCTTTGTGCCCCTTTCCATTCTCATGTTCCCAATTATTTCCAAAATATTCAAAATAGTTTTTGCGTATGTGTTTGGTATAAATTGGTAGCGTCTTTGTAGAATCTATACAGACCCTTATAAAAAAAAATTATAATAAAAGTAGAATTTTACTAACATAGGCATGTGCTGAGTTACATGCCACTTATACAAGGTCATTATTTATGGTTGGAATGTTTGTTCGGTATGTCTGCATTGACTGCCAGATAAAAAAAAAATCAGCTTATGGTAACAACTAGTTTGAAAAAAGTCTCAGCGGTTCTATACTATAATTATCTTTACATAAATTAATCAGTGTAGAAAACTGGTTCTTCGTCTGATCGTAAGAACCCTGCTGTATATCACCCATAGAAAAATAATACAGTACAATGTACATATGTTATATTGCACAAGCTATATTATGATTGGATTTTTGACCAAGTCATTTTTTTACACAAGCATTCATTATGTTGAAAGATCTAAAAGTCTCATTGTGCCAAACACATTTTTCCCTTGAAACGTCTGTGCCGCTCATGACATCATAAACATATGGCTCTACTTAAAAAATCTATATGACCCAACAAAGTCAAGGTCAATTACAAAACACAAAATGCATGAAGGTTCATGGCTTCGTCTGTGTTCCAGTGCTAAAATTTGTCAGTCTTGCATGTCAAGGTAGTGTAGATGTAAACCCTGACTGGATGGCATTTAGTTTGCTAACATGTTTTTTTTATTATTATTATAAAATACTATTTTCACCTTTTTTTCATCCTTTCCTGCATCTCAATGCTGGAGATCTCCTGCAACCATTTAGGCCTCATGCTCACTGGACGTTTTTCATGCTGCTGTTAGGGGCGTCTGGTGTTATTTTCTTTTCTGCCCCTGTATGTTAGCCTTGATTTGCGCACATAGACATTTAGGGCTAATTCACACATTGGGGTTGGTTTACTAAAACTGGAGGGTGCAAAATCTGGTGCAGCTGTGCATGGTAACCAATCAGCTTCTAACTTCAGCTTGTTCAATTAAGCTTTGACAAAACCTGGAAGCTGATTGGTTTCTGTGCACAGCTGCACCAGGTTTTGCACTCTCTGGTTTTAGTAAATCAACCCCATTGAATTTGATTTACTAAACTGTTTCACGTGTGTAACTAGGAGGGTTAAGTGAGGCTTCACTCCCAGTTTCCAGTTCTTTGTGATACAACATGATTATATAGTGCTATAACAATAATCTCTCTCACTTGAGGTAGAATATCACAGTGTAGAATATTATTCTCACACACATAAATTGGCTATACTGTCCCTAGTGGTGCTGCCCATACCTGTAAGTCAGTGGTTCTCAACTCCGGTCCTCGGGACCCCCCAACAGGCCAGGTTTGCAGGATAACTGAAATACATCACAGGTGATATCATTTGCTGGTCAGTGATTGCAGTATTCTAGTCTGCATCTCCCCGGAGTTGAGAACCACTGCTGTAAGTTAAAGAACTCCACACACAAAGTCTGTACACAAGGTAGTCCTTAGAAATGGGTCCTGATCATAGGTGTGCCCACAAGGTGTGCCCGGTGTGCCTTGGGAACACCCTAATCACCCCATGTAGTGAAGATTCCCCCTGCTTAGACCCCTGATATTTCACCAAAGCCCCCCTAACGGGGCGCCTAAAAAAAAAAACTGTAAAAACAAATAAAAAATAAAAACTACTGACACCAATATCTACCTTACTGACACCGTCCACTGATCTACTGACGCTGTCAGTATATATACACACATGCACACACACGCATATGTGTTTGAGCTTTGGGGTGCACACCTTAATGCAATAGGCTGTGCACACCTATGGTCCAGATAGAGGGGAAATTAAGTAGATCACATAATACAAGTGGTCCTCACTGTGAAGTTCCCACACCAGACTCTATCCATGAGGTAGATTCTCCTGTATATATGCCCTTAGAAACAGGAAGTGACACACATGCAGGGGAAACCAAGTCACAAAATACACTAACATGCATTAGCTAAAACCTAAAGCTACAAGTAGCACCCTCTACAGTTAGGTAGGTGCTAGATGTCAGGATTTTTGACAGCAGAGGTACATTTGGAAGTCAGGCCTGATTGTTTTGATTCTGGGTCAGAGAGTGGGCTAGGGAGTGACTGGTGACTGCAGGTAGTGACACCCCTTGGTAACCCCTCCTTTCTGGTTCAGAAAGTTTTGGAAGAAAGGGTGGGGAAAAGGAGGTGAAGCTTCCTGAGTTATGTTAAGGAGCTCTGACCAAGAAGAATTTGGGTGGAAGAGATGGAGATGTGGCAGTGCGGAGGCTGTCAGGGCCTGGAGGAAGCCCCTAGTCTGGGGGGGGGGGGTGACCTCGGCCTGGGAGAGCTTGGGTGGGTCCAGGAAGAAAGTGAGATCCTGGAGGAGAGGCACAAGGGAAAGTGCGGGAGAGGACAGCAGGAGAGAGTACTGTCAGAGAGATCTCCTGGAGAGGAACTACAAGTGTCAGGTGTCGGTGAGTGATGCACATCCTGGAAAGCTGGAAGAAGCACATAGGAGCAGATTGGGGTGAGAGACAGTCTAAGAAGGGTGCAAGAGCTAGTTTGGACTGTAGTGTCACTGTGGCAATGGAGAGGTGCCATATTACATAGGCACCTGCCTACACGCAGACTAATCAGGTTTCATATTTCAAAGGACTCAAGGAGTTTGATTGATTCCACTGACAACAGCGCGTTTTTGTTCCAGTTCTCATAAAATATATCACAGCTGTGTGTAACAATTAGCAGGTTTTTGCCAATCAGACAGTATTACTGTACTGACCTTTCCAGATGGACATTTACACTGTGAATCATGTGTCTATGCATGGCCGTATATGTCACAAATCTCCCCCATACAGGTAAACAAATCACTTTTCCCATTTTAAACATGTCACTTTTGACCACAGATATATCATAGCTAGATACACAAATAAATGCAACAGCAGGTATAGAGCACATCATGCAGCTATTTACATCTGGTGAGTATTTCCTGTATGAAATGTATCGGCATCCAAAATCTACTATTATGATTTTACAGTGATTATTGCTAAGGCTAGGTTCACACATATGCAGGTTGGGGGACGCGTGCTAATCACATTTGTGTTTCCTGACCCGCAGGTAACATGAGCTGCTCTTCAGCAGACAAGCAGGGGTGCCATAAATTGTTATTAGCACCCCTGTGAATCTGAAATCCATTTTCAGGTGTGCAAAATTGCATGGTGCTCAAGAACCATGCAGCTCCGTTTGGCTGCGATTTTTTTACCCCGTGTTTCGTGCAGTTACAGCAGCCCATTCAAATGAATGGGCTGCTGTGCCTGCACAACCATGCCCACAAATAAGTAAAACTAGGATAATTTTAAATTCAATAACTCTTTTGTTACAAATATACAACAATATGTCAAGAAGTAAACAAGTGTTTGTTGCAAAGACGATTGTATGTTCTTATGAGGTACACTAAGACCCCTTTCACACTTGTGCAAGTTCCCTATTATTTCCAATGAGTACCGTTCATATCTGTACGACTTTCAAGTTGTGCCGACTTCAAAAGTAGTCCCTGCATTACTTTGGTCCAACTTTGATGCAACTTGAGGTCCATAGACTTCAATGTTAAACCCTCAAAGTCTCATGCAAATCTCACCTGAATAATATAGATGTGATTTCTGTACTACTTCTGTAAAACTTTGTAATATGTTCTCATTGAGCTAAAGTTGCAACAAAGTTGGACCAAAGTCGCACTAATCCCAAATCGCGTCAAAATTGCCGTAAAATTGCGGCCAAAAGTTGAGGTAAAATTGGGTCGCACAAGTGTGAAAGGGGCCAGCAGGGTTAGACTTGTGGTGGTCACCTTGAAAATAATTGAGGGCCTCAAATGCAGCCCCAACACTTCCAGGGGGCCGCACATTGGCAATGTGTTTTTGTGCTTTAAGGTTCATTGCATTGACCAACTATAGATATATTTTCTGAAAGCAGAGATCCTGGAGAATAAAATGGCCGTTGTTACATTTTTTTTATGTCACACGATATTTGTGCAACTGTTTATCAAATGCAAGTTTTCAGCTTAACCTCCCCGGCAGTATGATTATGTCAGATTTTTGTGTCTAAAAGCGGTACAATGTTTTGCATAGAAATTTGGTGTTTTATATTGTAGGCCTGTAATTCTTAGGAATAACTCACTTAAATCTGTCCAAACAAGAGTCTAGTAGACATCCCAGGTATGATAAAGTTTGAAACATGAAATCATAAATTATAATATAATAAATAACTATAAATAATTATCACAAATATTAATATAATAATAATAAAATGTATTCAATAATGTAATCAAAACACTGAAATTTGCTCAGTTGCAGAATTGTCACTGTCGTCACTTTCAGTGTCTGATGACGAATTTCCCCACAAATCAGTATCACTCAATTCTGCAAGTGATTCTTATTTACTATCGCTGTTTTCTAGCTGATCAAAAATCACTTTTGACGTAAAGGGACACTTTTTGGATGCCATGGACATTCTCAAGTTTCCAGGCAGAAAGAATGGCATATATAATATAAAAGTGCATGCAGGGCACTGGGCAAACCGCTAGGGACAAAGGGGATGTGAAATGATTTCATACAGTAATGTAATCTTACAGATTACAGTGTACTGTATGTTTACTGTGGGTTTCACTTTTTGAATTTCCCGCCGGGCTCCGACCCCACGCGACGCGACGCTTGCAGGCAATGGAGCCTGGCACACAGAGGCATCGGACAGAGGACACAGCCCCCTGAAACAGCGGGGGACATCGCTGGATCCAGGGGACAAGGTAAGTAACATTGCCTGGCGATGCGATCCAGAGTGTGACTCGGGGTTACCGCACTTGATAATGAAAATGAAACCCGAGCCACACTTGGGATAACCGCCAGTGAGGCTACAATACACTTAAATTAATTTTCACACACACAAACACAATATAAAAACCATTTTTTGATAAGGTATAAAAGATTATGTTGTGCTGAGTAAATAGATACCAAGCATGTCAAGAATTAAAAATTTGAATGCCCGTGAAATGAAAAAAACTATGCTACTTAAAAATCTCTACAGGCAATGTTTAAAAGGCCTTTACAGGTTACCAGTTTAGAGTTAAATGTGAGCTCTGGTGCTAGAATTATTGCTCTCACTCTGATGTTGGTGGAAATACCTTGTGTGTGGTGCAATCACAGTTTACATATACATGCAGGACCTACATGTGTATTCGCATTTGAGTGTGAGCACAGGGAGAAGAGGGACTTTTACGTTTATTTTTTTACCCTGGTTCTTTAATTTTTTTTTATTTAATGTTATTGGTATCACAAGGGATGAACAACATCCTTTGTGATAGCTGGGGCAGTGACTGGTTCTGTATACTGAGAAATCAGGGTCCTATAAGACCCCAGATCCCTAATTTGCCTGCCTGGGTTTACACTATTGCAAACACAGACTGTGCCGATCACATGCAATGTCTGTGCAATGCAAGTTGTATGGCTGAACTCGCAGTGGAGTCGCACGAAAAAGGTGCAGGAACCTTTTTTGTTCCCTCACTGGAATCGGATCTCATGGGTGTTCACAACCATGTGATCCGATTCCTGTCCGAATTCACAGTTCGCACTGCCATCTGATCTGGGGGTGTCATTAACTTAGTATTGACACCCTCAGCGGTTCACAGAAGGCAGTGCGAATCGCCTGCGAGGGACATGAGATGCGGGAACCGGCACTGGAAGTGCGCTAGTGTGAACCCAGGCTCAAAGCACCTCATCAAACCAAGATTGGTTTGATCAGATGCGTGTCTGGCCAGAAACAACTAATAAACAAGCAACCAAAATCAGAAGTGACTAAAAATTGTTTCCAGGATCATTAGTCACAGAGGAAGGAAAGGAACGGATGTTCTGTGTCTGCAGCTGACCTATGTGTGGCAGCCCCAGGCTCCCTGATGGAATGGAAGAGCCCATGAATGGTGGAGGTGGAGGTGGAGGTCAGGGGAGGGAATTCCAAGCTCTGTAAAAGTGATCAGGCGGCTGTAGAGCCACATGGATCACTTTACCATAAAGCCAACAATTGGCTTCACATTTTAATACCAAGATCATGGCTGCAACTGTGATTTTGAGCCCTGAGTAATAAAGGGGGAGGAAATGGTGAAGATCAAATTAATTCTCTTATAAATAGACCCCATAAAGATATTAATGTCATTACATAGATCTGCAGGAACTTGGCAAATCCATCTAATGCTAGCTTGGTTTTACAATATTTTCCGGTCCTATCTTTAAGCAAGAAAAAAATCTGTGTTTTATATACTCATATTGTAGAAGGATTTTGCATTGTCATTTGATTAAATAAAGTGGCATCATTGCTCAGAGTACTGAGAACCTGGAATCTATTATATGTTTCTTGAAAAAAAAAAATGAAAAGAAATTCTACATATTAAACATCATGCTATGCTTACAAGAGGAAACCTGAGGACAGACTGGGTATTAACATGCCAATCTTTCAAGGTCGAAGAGTAGCAAAGACAACACAATCTCAGGAATTCAGGGTTACCGGCCAAACCACAGACAGACATTGTGTCTGAAGGATGGCATTCACCTGAATGTCTTGCCAGTGCACTAATAGCCTTTTCAAACATCAAGGGACAAGCTTGTATTAGCATTTTCACCTTTAGTAAAAAATAGTCATGGAAGCCATTTGTTTTAAGTGATATTAAACGCAAAACCGAAACTGTGAATCTATTGCAGCCTACCAATCATTAGATGTGTTGACTGCATTAAGTTTTTTTTTTTTAGGCTTTTTTCTCTCCTATATTAGAGTTCCCCCCACTATGGTTGAAGGAGCAAAAGGGGCACAGCAGACAGCAGATTGTTAGATGTACTAGCAGATTTAAATACACTAACAAATTGAAGCCAAACTTCAGCTAACACTTTACAAGGAGTTATAGCAAACAGGTTTTTTTCAATTTGGGATAAAAGTTTTACATAAATAATGAAAAGGTGATCATTGTAAGCACCCCTGTCAGTGTTGAAAGGTTTGTCCGATCCCTGTAACTGATACATTTGCAAAACAACTTGTTGGAAAAAAACAGACTTACTGGCCAGATCACCAGCAGTGTTCATTTTGGCTTTAGTTTTAGTCTTAGTCTTAGGACGAAAATGGCATTTTAGTTGTAGTCATATTTTAGTATTCTGCAATTGTTTTCGTTTTAGCCGTATTTAGTCAACTAAATCTCCAGTACATTTTAGTCGACTATGATCATATTAGTCGACTAAAACTAATTTTAGTCGTCTAAAATCTAATGGGTGTAGTTAAATTGTAATGCATTTTTTAAGTATTTATTTACAATTTCCAAACTCATTATATACTGTTGGAGTGAAAAATCAAATATGTTATTATTTATGGTATTGAGGTATGAACATGCTATACAGACCAGCGTTAATTTTGACGTCAAATTTCAATTCAGTTTTAGTCTAAAGCCTCGTACACACGATGCGACGATCGTACGACCGAACGGCCCAAATCGTATGTTGGCTGTTATGTCTCGCGTACTGACGTGCACTATGCGATTGTGCAACCAAGCCGAACGTAGTGACGTGTTACGAGCGTATAAAGAGGAAGTTCAGGTGAATGTGATTTGTGAATTAATAACGTAGGTTTACACGAACGGACACTTCCAGGCGTTCCTGTCTTCTGAGAATGCGTGTTTTGCACGTACAACTTGTTGGACCAACTTCTCTGTACACACGGTACAACGGCCGTACGACCGCTTGTTGTACAACCAAAGTTTTCTAGTCTGCTCATCCAACTTCTGTTGTACGACCGTCGTACGTTGGCTGTTCTAATCGCACATACTAATGTTTGGATGATCATACAACAAGCGGTCGTACGTCCGTTTTCATACGATCGTCGCATCGTGTGTACGAGGCTTTAGTCTTTTGACCAAAATTACATTTTAGCTTTAGCCCCATTTTAGTCTTTTTACTAAAATGCCATTTTATTTTTAGTCGTATTTTAGTAATCTCAATTGTTTTAGCTTTAGTCGTATTTTAGTCGACTAAAATGGTATTAAGTTAATCAACTAAAATGTTTTAGTCAGTTTTAGTCGACACAATTAACACTAATCACCAGGTGAAAATAGAAGAAAGAAAGTCTAAAAAGGAGACGAATACAGCAGTTACATCTAAGAATTGGTAAGTTGCAATAAAATAAATGTTTGCTTTAGGGTTTCTATATTCATATTTATGCATTCAGGATAATTCAAATGTACCTTCCATCTACAACACTCTTTCCCTGTATATTCATTACATCACACCATTATACACCAGTAGATTCTTACAAGGTAGACTCACCATACACATTACAATCTGACCATACAATTTTTGTACAATCAACTTTAGATCTATCAAAACTGTAATGTGATAAGAGGACCTACCTAATCTATTTAATCAACGTATACCCATTCAGGAAGGCCCTTGCACTACATATTTGTTAGCAGATCTAAAGGAGATCATAAAATCAGAGTACAACCTGTGTGGTGAGCTTAAGAGAGAAGTATAGCAAAAGCTTTTTTGGCCATACGTCTCTTGTGGGTCACAGGAGTATATTTACTTGTGGTCTCCTGTGACCCAGAATCAGCTGACAGCAGACCCAAGCTTGCTGTCAGCTGACGTCAGAGAGCAGCTCTAGGTTCTGGATGCATCCTGACCATATTGTCGGGATCCACTGGCTCTGTCTCTCCATGCTTAGCTGAGAGCTGAAGCCCCCATCTCCAGCCCCACACTGGAGGAATGCTGGAGGAGCAGATAAGTGAGCAGTGACTGACAGCCCTCGCTCTCTGATCAGAGCTGACCGAGAACTGAGCAATCAGTGGTCATGTGGTCGCTCAGTTCTTGGGCTTAGAGCCAGCTGGGGACACTGAAACATCAGACCGATGCTGCAGTATGGAGGTGAACATAAACAAAAACTGTACTAAAAAGTACACATTAAACGAAAACCTTTAGTTCTGTTCATGTTCGAGAAAAATTTTGGAGGTTGTCCCTTCGGAAATTTTTGTTTGGAAAGTCTGAATCGGATGTCGAAAGTTGTGTACACACTATACAAGAATCAAACAATCGCGCCTTGTACGGAATTTTTCCTCCACTTTTCTCATAGCGTGTACCCCACTTAGGACCACATTAACACTTTATGACTTTTTAATGAATCCAGCAGTATGACGTTATCACACAAAGCATGGTGATGTATGACATGATGGCTTGAATCGTCCACAGGAGATTGGTTATACTGAGCTGTGGTCCTGCAATCAAACTAAGAATTTTACTGGTTTGGAATTTGAAGGGCCCTTTTCAAATACTATACATTATGAGCATAACATGTGTAAGTAATAAAGTACACCAGACACTGAAATGATGTAACATACTTTTGGTAGTTATGCAAAGGGAATATAGCAATAACCCAAAAGGTGTTTTGACATGGAAAGTGTAAACCCCCATGATCCATAGCAACCAATCAGATGTAACTGGTAATCAATGCAGAGCAGAACAATGACGTGATTGGTGGCAGTTTACTACACGTTGGTGACCAAGGCTTCTATTTAATGAAAAGGTTAAACACTTTGGCCAAGTTCTGAGGAATCCCAATAAGGGGGAAAAAAAGCCTTTTTCAAAAAATCACACCAAGGCAATAAAGTTTTATAGGACCTCTACATATTATTATAAGCATGGCAGAACAAGTCGTAACTTCCTTTTATTGATACAGTCCCCCTTTTTCTGACCTCTTTAAATCATCTTACTATGACAGCCTGAGTATTTGCTGGCAGAAAGCTGTGAAATTGTTGTAGATTACAGCTAGCTTCCTGTAGGAGAAGGCAAACCAAAGGTGAAAGCACCATGGTAAGTATTCAATGAATGTCTCTCATTCTTGTGCTGGCACAGACTGAAAGCATTTACTGAAATCTGACTTGTAGCTTCTCTGTTATCCCAAGGCATCACCAATGGCCCTTTATTCATCTGGAATCTCACTGCTTTAGCTCTGCGTAGTTGTGTTTATCTATATTGATCTATTTATCTACATTGATCACAGCCTATGCTGCAACAGGAGCTAATACATAATGTCAATGTTATCTCGGGCACCAGCTTTTAAGAATTTTGGCCACCTCTTTTCCCCCATTATAAAGTATTGCAGGACTTCTGTTGTTCACACAGTGTGCACTAGTGGTTTCTCATGTGGCCAATAGGAAAATTACTAGTTCACAGGCTCCCAATGGGCAGTGTAAAGTCTTTTGTTTTTTTTGTTACCCTGGTGGCTGGTGCATAAAAGGACTTTTGCTTTGTTGCTGTTCTGCATCCAGTTGGATATAATACAGACATTTTTAAGGGGTTTTCTGCTTTGAGTAAAACACAAAAAAAATATTCAATTGGAGGTTCCAAGCCAGCTGTAGGCTTCTGAAGCTTTCAGGGTTACAAGTGGAATGGAAAAGCTAATTTATAGTCCACACTGCAAATTGGCATCATTTTGTTGAACATAGATGATCACACTCCAGAAGCTGACAACATCAGCTGACCTGAGCTATCTCCACAGATTGGTCAACTCTGGTCTGGTCAGGAGGAGGATTCCTAGATTGTAAGCTCTAGCGAGCAGGGCCCTCTTATTCCTCCTGTATTAAATTGAATTGTATTGTATTGTAATTGTACTGTCTGCCCTAATGTTGTAAAGCGCTGCGCAAACTGTCAACGCTATATAAATCCTGTATAATAATAATTACAATAAGTACCAGAGAGCTGAAACATTTAGAAGGACTAGGATTATCAACATATCTGCCCAAGGTAACATAAAACAGCCTTTCTCAACTGGGGTTCCATGGAACCCTGTGGTTCATTATGTGGTTAATAGGGGTTCCTTGAGCAGTAAGAAGCTTGATCTCCAACCTGCACTGATCACCAGTGCAAAGGAGCAATTTTCAATTAACCACCAATGTAGGGGGTTGCTTCTACACTGACCATGATTGTTATTGTTATTATTCATTACATTTCAATACTATTTACTGAAAATAATTTTGTTGCATAGAGCAATGGGATGTTAAATGACCCGCCCTGGGTGCCAAATACACTAGACATGCCAAATTATTTATTCTGTTATTGACACTTTTCTCTGTTTTTGCTAAAATTCTACAATCTGTAGGTATAATTATTTATTTTTTTTAAATACATTTTTATTGTTTTCAAAAAAAATTTTGCAGAAACAAAATGATATAATACAATAGGTATAGAAAATTGAAATAAAGATAAATATAAAACACGAGTGTGAACAACACAGGTGCTAACATAAGAGCTTATTTTGTCATAAAATTGACATAACGCTTTATACAGCATGGGTTATCAATGAATAATAAAAAACTGTTAGTTTACTTTTAGAAAATTTTGTATTAATGAATTCTTATCAAACCCCCCCCCCCCCAAAAAAATAATAGAGAATAGAGAAACAACACGCTATTGGGTTGATTTACTAAAACTGGAGAGTGCAAAATCTAGTGCAGCTGTGCATGGTAGCCAATCAGATTCTAACGTCAGCTTGATCAATTAAGCTTTGACAATAAAAACTGGAAGCTGATTGGTTTCTAGGCAGAGTTGCATTAGGTTTTGCACTCTCCTGTTTTAGTAAATCAACCCCTATGATTCTCCTAATGTATACAGCTAAGCATGAATGAATTATATCCCCAAACCAAACAGGCATACTATTCAGAGATATTAAATTGCATATTTTAACATATGCTCAAGGAAGCAAATAGCTTACTATATTTGACCCAGACAGCTCCTAAACAAAGGATGAGGAAAAAAGAAAAACACAATAATCCAAACCAGGTAATGTATGGTTTATAATTTCAAGGCTTTATCAGTTACTGCTAAATCAGCTGTGGGGGA
>BLSH010508625.1:994977-1006460 GCA_018402905.1 Glandirana rugosa
AAACCCCCCCCCCCCCCCCAAAAAAATAATAGAGAATAGAGAAACAACACGCTATTGGGTTGATTTACTAAAACTGGAGAGTGCAAAATCTAGTGCAGCTGTGCATGGTAGCCAATCAGATTCTAACGTCAGCTTGATCAATTAAGCTTTGACAATAAAAACTGGAAGCTGATTGGTTTCTAGGCAGAGTTGCATTAGGTTTTGCACTCTCCTGTTTTAGTAAATCAACCCCTATGATTCTCCTAATGTATACAGCTAAGCATGAATGAATTATATCCCCAAACCAAACAGGCATACTATTCAGAGATATTAAATTGCATATTTTAACATATGCTCAAGGAAGCAAATAGCTTACTATATTTGACCCAGACAGCTCCTAAACAAAGGATGAGGAAAAAAGAAAAACACAATAATCCAAACCAGGTAATGTATGGTTTATAATTTCAAGGCTTTATCAGTTACTGCTAAATCAGCTGTGGGGGAAAACCCTATACAGTTAAACTGTTACTAAACCCACAACAGTAAGATCAGTGTGTATATGCAGTTAGGCATGCTTGTTATACCCACTGTGGCGCCAAAGGGGTTAATCATCCACAGTGTGTAAAAAGGCTGTTTGATCCTGTGTTCTCTGACCTTCCCCTTCTTCCACAGTCCCCTAACCATCTCTTTGTAAGACGGAGCCTTTAGAGTCACTCTGTACATGCTCAGATTGGTGTGTATTGCTAGATAGTTTTTTTTCTCTTGGGAGAGTGCATGTGATCAGCACAGGGCCAATCAGCACTGTGCAGACAGAGGGTCAGGGGTCCTGCAGCCTCATAGGACAGTCAGAATAGACTGAAAACTCCTCCTACAATCTTTAATCAGACACTGATAGAAGTCACAAGACTGCTACTTGCTGCTGATGAGAAAAGGTATTTAGCAGTTTATATTTAAAAATAATTGCACTTCCATGTTCTGTGTACTGTGGGAGACCAGATATAGGGAATGCAGGGTCTTGGGTTTAGTAACACTTTAAGGGTGATATCATTATTTTTGGCAGGGACTTCCCAAGACTTGAAAATTATTTTGAGTTAACAAAGTTGAGAAAGGCTGATTTAAAGGGTGCTGCCAAAGGTCCACTTCACCTCCGGAAGGATTTCCCAGGTTAGTCCCAGAGCACTTTTTGCGATTCAGCGCTGCATCGCTTTAACTGACAATTGCGCGGTCGTGCGATGTTGTACCCAAACAAAATTTGCGTCCTTTTTTCCCACAAGTAGAGCTTTCTTTTGGTGGTATTTGATCCCCTCTGCGTCATTTCTGATCACCGCTATAAACAAAAAAAGAGCGACCATTTTGCAAAAAAAAACAAATTTCTTACTTTTTGCTAAAATTCAAATCCAAAAAAAAAATATAAGAAGACATTTTTTTTCACCAGTTTTGGCCGATTTATATTCTTCCTCATATTTGTGATAAAAAAAAATCGCAATCGGCATTTATTGATTGGTTTGCGCAAAAATGGCCGTGTTTACGGATGGTGAGAATTCATTTCTGGGGTTTTTATTTATTTATTTTTTTTTACTATTAATGGCGGCGATCTGCGATTTTTAGCGGTACTGCGATATTGCAGCGGACATGTCGGACATTTTTGACACTTTTTTGGAACCAATGACATTTATTCAGCGATCAGAAATTTAAATGTCCACTGATTACTGTATAAATGTCATTGGCAGTGAAGGGGTTAACCTGCAGAGGGAGATCTAGGGTAAACTATGTTCCCTGGGTGTGTTCTTACTGTGGGGGGGGGGGGGGGTTGGGCTACCATGGGCATGAGAGATCTAACTGATCCCAGTGACAGGGATCAGTAGATCTCCCATGCCCGCACTCTCAGAATGGGGAACCGCCGTGTTTACATCGGCGGTTCCCCGTTCTTTGCCTGTGGCCGCTCATCGCAGCTCGCCGGCGGACATCGATCCGCCCGAGCTGCGGGCACACTCCTCTGGAGTGCGGCGGGCGCGCGCGTGCCCCCTAGTGGCCATTCACAGATCGCCGCCTTTTTACGGCGATTCGCGGCCAGTGTCCACACTGCCGCCGTAAATATGCGGTAGGCAGTGTGGAAATGGTTAAGATGTGCAAGATATGCCACAAAAAGCCCTAAAAATATGGGTTGGGTGTTGCCTTTAACAGACAGACTGCAGTTACTCTATTATTTTCCTATACTGCTGATAAACATAGGCTTTTCCTGCACAGCTGTGGTGTGCACATCTGCCAATGACAAAAAAGATCATGTTCTTCAGGCACCGAGTTTACAATTATGGGAGGTTCCCCAACAAAGCCAGCAATGGCGGTGATACGTTTTATCCCATCAGTTCACTGCTGCCCTGCAGATGTTTTGGAGACCATTCGCTTGTTTAAATAAATATTGCTCCTCGATGAAAACAGATACAAACAAGAAAAAGAAAAAAAAACAGAATGATAGTGCAGCTTTCACCGATAATTATAAAAAGACAAACAAAATACATATACCATTTCATACACACAAATTCACTTACTGCATGACTGTAAAGCTATAGCAGACAGATGTGACTATAGGAAATCTAGGAGAAAAAGAAGGGTCCCCAATAAACATTTGGGTAAGGAGCCATTCCCCTCTGCGCTAGTTACTGCTGCCAGGCAGATGTTTTGGTTTCCATCTTTGGAGTCGGTTTTCAAGGTTTCTTCACTAAACAAACTCCAGACAAAACTCAGTTCCTGATGCCACTTAAAAACAACGATTTCCAAAATCTTGAATCCCTTTGTTTTTATTAAGTTTATCAAGAACATATTTGGAGCACATGATCTTTTCAATCCTTGTTTATTAGATTTCTTTCCATGGAAATGCATACAGTATATGCTAGGGATGTCATCTTGAGCTTAGGTAGAATTATCCAGTGACAGAGAAGGAACAAATACCAATTCATGTGATCGGCTTTGTCCATAAATCAAATCGGACTCACAGATTCATTGTCTAAACTTCACTATTCCCCGAAATGTAGAAAACCTTTTTTTCTTTATTTTTTTTTTTTACAATAAGTAAACTCTCTATAAAGCGTTCATTAGACATACATCAACTCACATATGTTATACAAAGAGGATCCTTGTGAACCACTGTTTCATAGATTATTACACTGTAGCTCAGCAGATCACATATATGTAAGGCTTATATATCTAAGAAATATATAGGAAATGTGTGCATATTTTCTTTATTACAGTCATGACTAAAAAAGCAAAAATATAGAATATGGCATAAGGAAATGAAGTATGCATCTAAGCCAGCCTTTTTCAGCCTGGGTGCCTTGAGGTTTCTTCAGGGGTGCCCTGGTAAAATGCCTAAAAGTTGCCCAAAAATTGTATACAAGCCAGCGGGTGGATGAAGCCTGCCTATTAGTCACGCAAAGCCACAGGTTTTCATTATGCACTATTACAACCTTCTAGCTGCCCACGTCCTAACAACCAATGGCTTTATCAGTTGAAGAGGAGGATGTCAGTCACCTGCACAGCAACCTTGTATCCCCCTCTCCTGCCCCTCTCCATCAGCTTTGCAAGTCACATTAGCTGAAAGATGGAGAAAAGTTGAGGGAGAAGAGAAACATTGGAATACTTCACAGCTCCGCCACCAGGATGTGACCTCATATGGGGCGGGGCCTCCAGGTGATGTCATCTGGTGGCCACGCCCCATGCCAATATAAGGCACAGCACACAGCGGAGAGGGCATTCGTGAAGGAGATTGCGTCGTGTCAACATGGGAAGAAGAAGAAGAAGAGAGGAAGAACAGAGGGAAGGGGACAGCGGAGAAGACCGGCAAAAGAGCAGAAGACGCCGCAGAGAAGGAGAAGAAAGAAGACCCCTCAGAAGATGGGATACCCGCAAAAGAGCCGAAGAAAGAAGAGCCAGAGAGAGGAGAAGACCGCCGGAGCAGATTTAATAAAATATTTTAAAAAGCTGTGTGGTGTTTTTTTTGTACATATTTATTTCCAGGTAAATTGGTTGGGGTACGATGTACCCCATACTCATTTACATAGGGTGGGGGGCCGGCATCTGGGGGCCCCCTTGTTAAAGGGGGCTTCCAGATTCCGATAAGTCCCCGCCCGCAGACCCTGACAACCACCGGCCAGGGTTGTCGGGAAGAGGCCCTTGTCCTCATCAACATGGGGACAAGGTGCTTTGGGGTGGGGAGGCGCAGAGCCCCCCCTGCCCCAAAGCACCCATACTCCCCATGTTGAGGGCACGCGGCCTGGTATGGTCCAGGAGGGGGGGGCCACTCGCTTGTCCCCACCCCCTTTCCTGGCCTGCCGGGCTGCGTGCTCAGAAAAGGGTCTGGTATGGATTGTGGGGGGGACCCCACGCTGTTTTTAATGGTGTGGGGTTCCCCTTAAAATCCATACCAGACCAAAGGGCCTGGTATGCTCCTGGAGGGGGACCCTATGCCAGTTTTTTTTTTTTTTAAATTTGGCGTGGAGTTCCCCTTCATGATCCCCAGAGCACAAGTCACATGCCAAAGTCGGATCAGTGAAGACACTGATCCGACTTTGATCCGACTTCAATGCTTTTCAATGGGCTGAAGTAGGATCAAGGTTGGACAAAAGTAGTACAAGAACCTTTTTCAAAGTCGGTCCGACTTTGAAAAACACAAATCGGACCAGTTAAGACGGCTTTCATAGGGAATCATTATTTTTATGACGTAATGCGACTTGGGCTCCTCATGTCGGTCCGAGAATCGGACTAGTGTGAACCCAGCCTCACTGAAATACATCACAGGTGATATCATTTGCTGCTCAGTGATTGCAGGATTCTAGTCTGCATCTCCCCAAGGTAATACTTAAAAACTGGCCTGTTAGTGGGTCCTGAGGACCGGAGTTGAGAAACACTGGTGTAGGGGGACAAATAATTTTATTAACGAGGTGGGCGGTCTCCTCGGAGAATGTCCATGTACTGAGCAGTGATAATTTATCACTGCTTAATAAACCAACATTTCAGTGTTTCAGTGAATTTCTGGTACAGTAATCTCGTTATGTCTCACAAGATTCCAGTATCAGGAGGCGTTCTCCACTGTTTCAAGCATTTGTAGATCGCTTCACTTCACAAAAGGAGAAGGGATCTACACTGCTTCATAAACTGGCATTCAGAGGAGAGAGATCTCCTCTGTGAATGCAGGAGAACTGAGCAGAGGATATTTTTCACTGTTTCATAAAGGACACGCAAGTGTGATGACACTTCTCTCACTTTTCACCAGTGCAAGGGGACTTTGTTTCATTTCATGCTTATTACCAAAAATAATATTGATTTAAGAGGAGGGGTGCTCAAAAAATTAACCGACCTCGGTGTAAATACACTAGGTATGCTACTGTACGTACCCCCAACCCCAGCCTCTAGCATATTTGTAGTTTTTTTTTCTGTTACAGGGAGCAGGTACCTTTTTGCCAAGTACCTGCTCCTATTTCCTCAATTCTCCCCCACCTGCAGCCTCCTGGAACCTTGCACATGCGCAGTGGAAGTTGGCTGTGAAACATCAGAAAGTCACAGCTGGCATCTGAATTTGAGATGGTAGAACCAGATAGCTGAACCCTGGTGAAGAATTGCCTGCGGAGAAGACAGCACTTGACTTCATTGACTATCAAATATCTGTTACTTACAAATACTGTAGTTGCTGACTTTTCATTTTTCACAACACACACGAGTGAATACAAAATGTTGTATGAAGGGTGCTTTATTTCAGCTAAAATATTTGCCTGAAATTTATACATTATCATCTGCGAGCAAATGTGCATGTGTTTTCTTGCTTGTATACCACGCTTTACACTATTTTAAAACATCAAGCTAATGCTGGGATTACGCTGTTGTATCTTGATAGGAAACTCATTTATAACTATGAAGGAAGTACGTATGTTAGTTTAGACTGCAGAAATTCAGACCAGAAATCCGATGTACTGTAATGTCTGATTTACCAGCCAATGTCAAGATCAAGTTAACTGGTTCAGATCTAGGTACTAGCTGCTTTCAGAAAACCAATGGCCCCTATTTCTGTGTGTAGAACTTCAAAGACATTCCTTTTTAACTCCAAGAACAGTTCATCTTAAAAACATTCTAGGTCTGTCCTCTAAGGTAATATTAACAACGCTACTGGATAATGACTTTTGCAGCCTACTATCACGTGTTTCCATAAAAGAGAATGGATAATGCAGCTCTGTCCAACTAAGCTTTTACTAAAAATTTCTTGAATACACATCAACCACTGGCAGAACTGCTTACACTTGCTATTTCGTGGCATGCTTTAAACTGGTTACCAAATAACTTTGCCGAAAATCAGGAACAAAAGTTTTGATTGGCATGTAGAAAGCAAAGTTCCTCTGACTGCAATTCCCTAAAGGGTAAGCTGTGAGGTAAATGAAGTGTTGCAAGTGAGCGCAAAACCTTCATGAACCTGGAAATGTTCCTGAAACTGGAAAATTAAGCTACAGAGGTGAGTAAAGTGTTCACATTTTATCGGGGCAATGAGGTCAGTCTATAATGACAGTGATAACAAAGACAAAAAGATTATTTTACTGACAGTTTCTTACTGAGTGTGACAACACCCGAGTAGAATAGAATTAGCTCTTTCAGTATCTTGGACAACACAAATAGGTCATATATAACACTAAATAGAATAGAATGGAAAATCTCTTTTTAGGTGTAGAAGCACCACATCACAACAGCATTAACACAAGGGGTTGATTTACTAAAGCTTGAAAGTGCAAAATTTGGTGCAGCTCCACACAGAAACCAATCAGCTTCAAGGTTTTATTTTCAAAGTTTGATTGAACAAGCTGAGGTTAGAAGCTGATTGGCTACCATGCACAGCTGCACTGGTTTTTGCACTCTCCAGCTTTAGTAAATCAACCCCACAGTATCTTGAACTGAGTGAGAAGGCTACAGAAGACAATGCTTTCTCTGCACTTCATTCAAGGTGCAGCAGGAACCCAGCAACATTAGGACCGTCAGCCTCACGACTGTCCAAGAAGGATGTTGGTGATGGCCATTATGAAAAAGACAACATTTTGTATTACACCATCAAAAAGTACAATACTTTTTGGTGGTGAAATACAGAATATATAAATCGTGCATCTGTGCATGCAATGTCACAGAGCTTAAATACTCTTCACCTGAGAGCCTTGGGAGTCTACCAAGAATGGGTTTCCTATGATGGATGCAGAGAGATATGCTAAGAATAAGGGAGGGAAATTTTATCTCTGGAAATATCAATTGGTGCGCTTTGGGAAGAGCACAAAACGGTTCTTAGGGGTCAGGGAATAGCAGTATCAACCACATTTAAGAAAAATGCAAATACTACCAAATTTTGTACTGAATTTAAGCTCAAAGAAGTAGAATCACAGATGCGGGTGACGCTCTCTATGACCTTGCTGGCACTAACCTGAAGGATCTGGCAGTAGGTAAGCTTGACATACTGCTGATACACAATAGGAGCTTTTAGCAAAGAAACTAAAAGAAAAACCTTCACCTTCACACCTCATGCTATCAAAGATAAATCTGGAGAGCTCCAATCCCACTCTTCCAATATTGCAGGGGTCTTAAGCGATTCTACAGTGATCTGTGCAATAAAGCCGATATTCCCCATAACTTTCCCAAGGCAGATCTCCAGACTCAAACATTACTCCCTAATCTTCACAAGGCTTTTAACCTGTATTGTTTATTACAGGTTACAAGGTCAATCACTGTAAAACTGAGGGTCTCCGAATCAACATGTCCCCACAGACACTTCATTCTTTAACCAAATATCTCTCCAGTATGGTCATACTGCTGAAATTATTATATCTCCTCAAAACGTTACCAATCCCCATCTAAAAAAAAAAACAGAAAAAAACTAACAGACTTCAAGGTCCTTTATACCTCTAGCCACCAAGGAGGCCTTGTTTTTCCAAACCTATTTAAATACTATCAAGCTACCCACTTTAAAAACATTGGCTTCTTGGTCCACTCTACATGCTTATAATCTGATGGTTGAAGTGGAGACGTTATAGATTGCCCCTGTCCATCCAAACTTGGCAAATTGCAAAGCACCAATTTCCTCTCATGTCAAACTTCTCCTTAATGACATTATCTCTTTTCAACCCGAAGATTCGGAACAGCCTGACCTTGCAGATGTCCTCACCTTGGATGTCTAAAGCTCGGCAGACACCAATCAAAATTCAGCCAGTTTAGCAGGAGCAATTGATCTGTGTATAGTTCTCTCTGTTCAACAGATAGGGCTCTGTTGAATGGTCCTGCAGGAAAACCAGCATTCGATCAGCTGCTGCAGCCATTGGCTTATCAGTGTATTCTGATAGGAGGGAATCCCTGCTGTCAGAATACAATAGCACAGTGTGGGAGATCCCTGCATCCACATCACTTGTGTGGATGCAGAAATCTGACTTTTTTTTCATTCAGCCCTCTGGTTGAACGAAAAAAACTTTACAGCATGTGCCCAGCTTAAAGCCTTGTTTCTGTTCGTTCATTAATGGTAATTGACATTACTAGTACTAGAAACCTGCATTCTTTCACAGAACTGCAAGAGAAACTTGAATTACCAAAACAAGCATTCTGCGGCTAATTACAGATCCTCCATTATGCTCAGACGATAACAAACTCACTACAATTCTCTCATCTGACTCCATTAGAGCGTCCATATTTGTAGACCCCTCTCAAAAAGGGTTAATATTTGACTCTGATAAAATTCTGAACACGGTACTTTTACAAGATTCTTATAAACGTCCCTATATGTTTAAATGAGGGAGGACTTACCCATCAAAACATGACAAACAATATGTTCACAGATGAGTAAAACCTCAATTTTCACCCTTCACCCTGGAGAACCACAGTGCACACTTATATGATGCCCTTGAATAGTTTAACAAGGTCCCAGAGCTGTGGCCAAAGATATGCCATATTGACCTTAAAAATCCAATTCTCTACACCCAATGGGGTTGATTTACTAAAGGCAAATTGTCTGCACACATAGTTAATTAGTCAGTGAGATTGAAAAAAGAAACAAGTCCATCAAGTCCAACCTATGTGTGTGTTTTCATGTCAGTATTACATTGTATATCCCTCAATGCTGTCGTCCCTTAGGTGTGCTTCTAATAGTTTTTTGAAATTATCTATACTCCCAGCAGAAACTACTGCCTGTGGAAGAGAATTCCACATTCTCACTGCTCTTACCGTAAATAAACCTTTACGCATTTTAAGGTTAAACCGTCTTTCTTCTATTCTTAGTGAATGGCCGCGTGTCTTTGTGTACTCCCTTGCACTGAATAATTTTGTCCCTATAGTGGGGTCCCCAGTACAGTATTTGTACATTGAAATCATATCCCCTCTCAAGCGTCTTTTCTCCAGAGAGAATAAGTTCAGTGCTTGTAATCTTTCCCCATAACTAAGGTCTTCCAATCCCTTAATTAGCTTTGTGGCTCTTCTCTGAACCCTTTCCAATACCTGGACATCCTACCGGAGGACTGGTTGCTCTAAATCTCAGAGGAACATGCAAGAAAAATAAAAAAACAACATTTTTGCTTGCACATGATTGGATGACAGAAATCAGTACAGCTTTCCCACATATCAGAGCTTCCCCTCAGATCTAGCGCAACTGCACTTGCAGTACACTTACAGTGCACTTGCAATGCACATACTATTTGCCTTCAGTAAATCAACCCCAATGTCTTGTGCTGTGCACAAGGCAGGAGTATCCAGATGTAGCAGTACCCCACCCTTCTCCTCTTCTATTTCTCTTTTCCAAAATTGTAATCAATATCTCCTCCTTCACCTTGGACCTAGAACGTCTATCATACTGCTTAATCGATCAATTCAGGTATACGGGATTGTATGTGTGCTACATGTTCCTAGAGCCACAGTTATCCATTTTGTTAGCGACTTTGACTACTAGATACAGTCTGTTCCATCTGCCTGGTTAGTTATGGGCATTGTCCTATGTCTATAAACAACATGTTGTTCTTCCCCCTGGGAGACTTACTCTGTGCACCCTTGCACATTGTAATATGTGTACACTGTGAGAAAACCTTTATTTGCTACTACTTTCTTTAGCGCATTTTTGTATCTTTTAAATCCCAATAAAAAGGCAATTATATAAAAAGAATAAGGGAAACTGTAAAGAAATGTTTGAAAACTTTTGAAATAACAGGCAAAAACAGCTTGGCAAAGGGTACATTCTGCTACAGTGCTGACCTTAATTTGAAGAGAAAAAAATGACTTGCTGGCATTGTTGGGAAATGTGCAGACACATAGCAGGGGAGTAGGACTGTGACAATATTTTTGTCTGGCTTTCCTCGCTATGACCTGCATTTACCTGTACAAAATTGATAAATGATAAGCCATAATGTGACCTAGATCAAATCGATGAACTGCTTGACTGAGGTCTCATTGAGATGAGCAACATACAATGTAAAATACAATCACTACACTGAGATACTAAAAAGGGCTGCAATATATACAGTGGAGGCTCATCCATAAGGGCTGTAGGGGCGGAGCCCCACCAAAAAAATAAGTAAGAAATAAAAATAAAAATTAACTATAATTATTAACCAACAGCCAGCACAGCTAGATAGAAACTAGAAAGAAAAAAACCTTTGGAATCTCTCTCTAGCTGTGCTTCTGTTGCTAATTGCTGGAATAGACTGATTAGATAAGAAAGAGAACTGTAATCTGCCTAGTAACAGGGCAAACGTCCCAAATCTCACTAAAAAACCCTATCTAGAACACAGTAAAATGAATTCTCCACCATCATTGGCTGCTTTCCAACATTGCATTTGAGTATAGGAGGTTTTTAGGACGTCTGAATCTGCAGACCTTAAACTGCCTAGTCCATTTGGTCTCTGCCTGGGGGGGAGCCAAGATTTTCTCTGCTTGCAGTTACACATTCTAGCCTGCTGTCTAGCCATGTACCCCCTCCACAAGTCGCACTCCGACACTTAGTCTCTACCTCCAGCAGTGCTTCCTCTCTCCACAGGGACCCTTCCCCCACCCACCATCCTGTACAGAGCAGAGGAAGAGGACATGGAGGAGCCTGCAAGGTCAGATCTCACACATGACAGGGAGCTCCCAGCAATACACAGGCAGTGATTAGTCTGCATCCATAGATAACAGATAAGGCTGACACAGGTCTTTTCCAAAGCTCAGCAGTAGAATAAGAACTCTGAGCTGGCATGTAAGTCACAGGGAGTTCTCAGGGATACACAGGCAGTAATCTGCAATCAGTCTGCTGACATTGGGGAACCACAGAGCTCAGCAGCACCGCACACCCTCAGCTCTTCATGCTTTACTGTTTAACAGGCAGCTTTTATCAACACAACTCCACTCCTGGTCACTTCTTCATCTCTGCATTCAGTGCAATGTTGGCAATGATTCATGACTTGGGCGGCACAGTGGTGTAGTGGATAGCACTGTCGCCTAGCAGCAAAAGGGTCGCTGGTTCGAATCCCGACCAC
>BLSH010508625.1:1010822-1032428 GCA_018402905.1 Glandirana rugosa
TTGTACCCTGCGTAAATCCTGTTCCACTAACAAAAAAGCTCTAGATGTAATCCAAATCGCCATAGTTCTTTTATAATTTTGCATTATGCATAAAGTTCATTGCTAATAAGACAACGCAGTGCCAAAAACACAGCTGCACTTAAAAATAAGAGTACATCAATATATCAGTACTGCATATTTAGCGTTCTTTGAATTGTAAGAAAGCTTTATATACTTTAGGAACCAAAAATGGGATACCTAGTATATTGGTATAGTATATTGGTATAGTAATTAAACATGAACTGAACCGTCAAAGCAGGTACTCAGTTTCCGGCATTCTGCTGGAGTGCAATATGTAACCATTTCTTGATACCGCTAAACCTAATGTAGATCTCGAAAAAACAATCACCTTGTCCTAAATGCGTCCCATGTTATGTTTTTTTAGCCAGTCACACACCCACATCCTAATTATCATCATTGTTTACATCACTATGTATGACATCGCTAACAGACCTGTTACCATGCTCACTAAACAAATTGAGGAGGTCTTTCAGAATATGGTCAGTGAGCAGTATGTAGGGGCAGGGCAGTCAATGAGCAGTGCGTAGTGATAGGGCGGTCAGTGAGCAGTATGTAGTTGCAAGGTAGTCAGAGAGCTGCATGTAGTGTCAGGGTTGTCAGTGAGCATTATGTAATGGCAGGGTGGCTAGTAAGCAGTATGCAGTGGCAGGGCGGTCAGTGAGCTGCAATGTAGTGATAGGTTGGTCAGTGAGCAGTATGTAGCAGCAGGGCAGTCAGTGAGCTGCATGTAGTGGCAGGGCAGTCAGTGACCAGTATGTAGCAGCAGGGCAGTCAGTGAGCTGCATGTAGTGCAGGGCAGTCAGTGACCAGTATGTAGCAGCAGGGCAGTCAGTGACAAGTATGTAGCAGCAGGGCAGTCAGTGAGCTGCATGTAGTGGCAGGGCAGTCAGTGACCAGTATGTAGCAGCAGGGCAGTCAGTGACCAGTATGTAGCAGCAGGGCAGTCCGTGAGCAGTATGTAGTGGCAGGTTGGTCAGTGAGCAGTATGTAGTGACAGGGCAATCAGTGAGCTGTATGTAGCGGCAGGGTGGTCAGTGAGCAGTATGTAGTGGCAGGTTGGTCAGTGAGCAGTATGTAGTGACAGGGCAATCAGTGAGCTGTATGTAGTGGCAGGGTGGTCAGTGAGCAGTATGTAGTGACAGGGCAATCAGTGAGCTGTATGTAGTGGCAGGGTGGTCAGTGAGCAGTATGTAGTGGCAGGGTAGGCCAGTATGTAGTGGCAGGGAGGACAGTGAGCAGTATGTAGTGGCAGCACAGGTCGGTCATTTACCACATGGCTGGAGGTGAAAGACCTCCTTCCCCATATTCAGCTGCTAGATCAGCCAAAATGAAGCAGCCACCTGTGTAAACAGGAGGGAAGCAGCCACACCCCCAGCCCCGCCCACCACCTCTGATTGGTGAGTTCTCCCTGTTTTTTTGCTACTCTGCAAAGGGCACAGGGAAGGCAATCTAACCAAGGAGAGGGAATAGTCACAGACAGCCCCTGCCAGGCCCCCTTGCTAATTCCATGGAGCCCTGAGCCCAGTACAGAAAGAATGCCTGTAACACCCTACCAGCGGCTCTGGGTGTACATGCTTGAGGAATAGAGACGCTCACTTTAACACTATGTGGTCAAGAATCACTGTGTTCGGGGGGGCCAGGGAGCAAGGAGGGTGGACTCGATCGCCGCCGGCTACCCGCGATGGCTCCCCCGCAGTGAAAGAACGGAGGACTGTATGTATGGAAGCCGTGGTCACTCCCTTCCCCTAGCCAGGGCAGCCCACATACAGTTAGAACACGCCCATGGAACACAGTTAAACCTTAGAGCGCCCCCTCCAGGTTAACCCCTTCATTGCCAATGGCATTTACACAGTAATCAGTGCATTTTTATAGCACTGATCGCTGTATCAATGCCAATGGTCCCAAAAAAGTGTCAAAATGGTCCGACATGGCCGCTGCAATATCGCAGTACCGCTAAAAATCGCAGCTCGCTGCCATTACTAGTTAAAAATAAGAAAAAAAAACCCAGAAATGAATTCTCATCATCTGTAAATGCGGCAACGTTTGCGCAAACCAATCAATAAACGCAGATTGCGATTTTTTTTACCAAAAATATGAGGAAGAATATAAATCGGCCAAAACCGATGGAAAAAAATGTTTTTTTAGTTTTTTTTTTTTTTGGATTTGTATTTTAGCAATAAGTAAGAAACTTGGGTTTCTTTGCAAAATTGTCGCTCTTCTTTTGTTTATAGTGCCGATCAGAAATGACGCAGAGGTGATCAAATACCACCAAAAGAAAGCTCTATTTGTGAGAGCAAATTTAGTTTGGGTTCAACGTCGCACGACTGCGCAATTGTCGGTTAAAGCGATGCAGTGCCGAATCTCAAAAAGTGCTCTGGTCCTAAAGTGGGAAATCCTTCCTAATGGCTGTGTGTTGAGTTATTTTGAGGGGGCAGCAAATTTACACTGTTATACAAGCTGTACACTCACTACTTTACATTGTAGCAAAGTGTCATTTCTTCAGTGTTGTCACATGAAAAGATAGAATAAAAATGTGAGGGTGTACTCACTTTTGTGAGATACTGTACATGTGCATGCAGAACTGCACACTGAACGCAGAGATTGTGGTCTAAAAGAGCCTCAAAACATGGAGAAATATGTATTGTGGCAGTGTGGTACCCGACCAGGGGAAGGGCGCAGGATTCTCAAGCAGGCGTGTTGAGGGGCTCCAGCAAGTTTGCATGTTTGGGAGGAAACTGGCTTTTCAGTTTCCTCGTTGCTTAGAAAAGTCCACTTTGGGACCTGGAGCCAAAGGATTAGCGATACGGGTGGGATGAATTCCCCAGTCCTGGGTCCTGATTTTGCCATCAGCACACTGACTGGTCAGGTGTGTGCTGGTCTATTTGTAGACACCTGACCATAGTTCTGGGTTCCACCCTCCCATGAAGTCCAGGCTTGCAAGGGAGAAACCAGAAAGTGCAGGCTTGCACTGGGAGAAGCCAAAGAGTGCTTGTGTGCACTGTGAAAGCCAGAGACCCAAGTCTGAGGATCAGAGCAGTGAGGAGCTGCTGTCTATATGGATGGTGTTGGCAAGGGAATGGTCTGTAGGAGACAGACGAGAGCCTGAATTGGAAGGCCTGAGCAGTCCTGTTGCATGTGTAAGCCAGGAGGCTGAAATTATCATTATTTGATGCTGATGGTGAAAACCCCCTGCGAGGGAAAGCCTTTGATTTTTGTTTTCTTGAACCTTCTTTAACCACTTCAATACTGGGCACTTAAACCCCCTTCCTTCCCGGACCAATTTTCAGCTTTCAGCGCTGTTGCAGTTTGAATGACAATTGCGCGGTCATGCGACACTGTACCCATATGAAATTTTTATCATTTTTTTCACACAAATAGAGCTTTCTTTTGGTGGTATTTAATCACCCCTGGGTTTTTTATTTTTTGCGCTATAAATTAAAAAAAGACTGAAAATTTTCAAAAACAATGCATTTTTCTTCGTTTATGTTATAAAATTTTGCAAATAAGTAATTTCTCTTCATAAATTTTGACCAAAAATGATACTGCTACATTTCTTTGGTAAAAATAACCCAAATCAGAGTTTATTTGGTGTTGGCGGACAGACAGATGTTTTGGGGACTGTGACAGATGTGACAGGGACATACAGATGTTTTGTGTATGGGGACAGATGCGATGGGGACAGACAGGTGTTTGGGGACTGTGACTGATGTTTTGGGGAGAGACAGATGTTTTGGGGACTGTGACAGATGTGACGGGAACATACAGATGTTTTGGGGACTGTGACTGATGTTTTGTGTATGGTGACAGATGTAATGGGGGACATACAGATGTTTGGGGACTGTTTTATGGGGACACTTATGTGTATGGGGACAGGGGTATCAGTGTGCTTGGTGCACTGTGTGGGGGGCGATCTGTGAGAGCTCTGCATGAAATCATCATCATGCAGAGAGCTGTCATATTGCTGCAGATTCCCCCCCCCCCCCCCCACTGAGCTCTCACTGAGCTTGGTGGGGGGAGAACTGTCACAGAGACGTTAGTCTCTGTTTACAATGTGACGGCTGTGATTGGACACAGCCGTCACATGATCGGGAGGGCCAGTCACTGCGCCCATATCCCGATCTCTGCTCAGCTGGATCCTGTGATCATAATGATCACAGGATCCAGCAGCAGCGCGCCGCGTGGCCGTGCTGCGAGCTCCCGTTCTGCAGGACGTGTATACACGTCCTGTCAGAACGGGGAAGCTCCCACCCGGCCATATATATACAGTGGCCGGGTGGGGGGTGGTTGATAAAAGTGGGCCAACAAGCCCTGAAATTGAATTTATGGTGTCGACTATACTCGCTAGCAGGTGCTACACTAGAGCTAAACAACCCCCAATATCACAGCATGCATTCCAGAGATGTACAATTTTTCATTTTGCTTTGCCATACGTTTTATGGCCAGTTCAAGCCAGAACCGCGCAGGTGATCGCACTGCCCTTGAGATCTCTACACGAGTGCCAATGTATTCTCAATGGTACCCCAAGCGCATGCTACCGCGGTATCATGCAGTCTGGTACAGTGCATTTTTAAAAGTAGTACAAGCATTACTCTCTGTGCGATCTGATGCATTTTCCAGTTCATTCAAATGAATGGGCTGTCAAAGCGCACCACACGCGAATTGCACGGAAATACACAGGTTTGAACCTGTGCGCTCCCGTGCGATCCCAGTGTGAACCAGCCCTAAGTGCATTTTATAAAAGCAACACTACATCGGGGAACAAAATTGTATGTCCTAGAATGTAAAAAGCTAAACAGCATATATAGTAAACAATATGTAATGATTTAAAACTATTATCCTAATTTAAAAGACAAAATATTTTTTAAAGGTTTTGTAGCTCAGGTAGGCTAACACATTTACATTTTCACATTGTAAAGCACTGCTGTTACGGCTATATAAATCCTGTATAACGATAATAATTTTATAGCTATAAAAACATATCTACAAGGTATGTATTACTATTTTAAAACCCATGTGAATACGATCATTGCAGAATTAAATACACAGCAAAAAGTATAGTTTTTTAGCACGTTTTTTAAACAAGGTTAGCGAAGCTAAAAAAATGAATGGGTCTTTTAGAAAGGTCTTTTAAGGTTCAGGATAAAAGGATAAAAGGAATGCCTTTAGTAGAAGCTCCATCTCTATTTCACACTCTCATTCAGACTCCTGCATTCCTAGCAAGGTCAAATAGCTTTGAATAAGGAAACAATTCTGGTGATAAAAGCCATTTTTGCTATGGTGAGACCTACTGAGTGACCAAGGCTGCAAACTTCCAACAGTCTGTGAAATAAAAACATTTATATCAACTGTGAATTATTCAACCTTCTCCTTCTTCCATCAGTATATGAAACCTTATAGTATATGACTAAAGTCTCGTACACGCGGTTCGACGGTTGTACGACCGAACGGACCAAATCGTATGTTGGCTGATGTATCTAGCATACTGACATGCACTACACGATCGTACGACCAAGCTGAACGCAGTGTCGTGTTATAAACGTATAAAGAGAAAGTTCAGGTACATGTAATTTGTGTCCGGCTGTTCCTAACTTCTGAGCATGCGTGTTTTGCACAATACAACTTGTTGGACCAACTTCTCTGTACACACAATACAACAGTCGTACAACCACTTGTTGGTACTACCAAGTTTTCTAGTCTGCTCATCCAACTTCTGTTGTATGACCGGCATACGTCGGCTGTTCTAATCTCGTGTACTAACGGTCGATTTAGCATACAACGGTCGTTCGTACGACCTGTTGTATACAATCGTCGACCCGTGTGTACGAGGCATAAGATTAAAGTCAAACTATAACATTTAAAATCAAATAATTAAAAAAAAATGATAGAGTATTATTCTTCCCTTTAGTTTTCACAAGGAGAGATCCCACCTAGATTCTAGCTAGGCTAGCTTTAGGCCTCACTCCCACTGGAATACCTATTTGTACACATGAAGGGCCACCATGGGGTGCACAGGTGATCCATGTATCCACATGCAGGCAGTCCCGCTCATGTCTTTTGGGAAGCAGCAACTGCATGGGCACAGCCCAATTTCACAGCTGTGCAGAAGGGTGTCCCCAAACGCACACTGTCTGCGTTCAAGGATACACATCTGTGTGGCTGTCAAGTTGGGACCAGCCATTGTGTCCCTACATCCCCAAAAGACATGACCGGGACTGCCTACATGGGGATGCACGAACACCTGTGCATCCTGTCAAAAGACGGTCTTTCGCACGGGTATACGAATAGGTATGCCATTGTGATTGAGGCCTTAGGGCTTGTTCACGTTGGCGAACTGCACTGAGTGCGCAGTTGCTGGTTTAAGGTGGGGGACATAGTGCCAATTAGCCAGCTTTTTTTCCCTAGAACTTTATTTAAAGGTCAAAATTGACTATAAAATACAGTTCTATTCACTGCGGCAGTGTTGTGATGCAGTGGTTTGTGTCGCAACCCAATGCTCTAAAAAAGCAATGCATGCAGTACTTTTTTAGCAGACGCCACAGCGACATTGTGGTGTGAACTGCCCTCACCAGAAACACAGACATTTCGCCTTGTCTTGAGGTGGGACTGCACTGGACAGGCTCCACCACACCTGGTGTATCAAGCCCTTAAAGTGGTATTAAAGGCAGTTTTTTAAAAATAATAAACATGTCATACTTACCTGCTCTGGGCAATAGTTTTGCACAGAGAAGCCCAGATTCTCTTCTTCTTGGGTCTCCGGCTTGTGCTCCTGGCACCTCCCTCCCGCCAGTGCCTCCAGAGCAAGCAGCTTGCTATGGGGGGGGCACCCAAGCAGGCTCCCTCTTGAGCCGCTGCTCTGTGTGTCAATTTACACACAGAGCCACGGCTTGGCCCTCCCGCCCACTCTCTTCCCACTGCATTCCCAGCCAATGAGGAGGGAGATTACCCAGAGAGCCGAGGCTCTCGTGCACATCACTGGAATGCAAACGGGCTCAGGAAAGTATTAGGGGGGCTGCTGCACAGAGAAGGTTTTTTACTATGCATGCAGGTAAAAAAACCTTGAGCCTTTTAGAACCACTTTAAAGTGTATGAAGGGCCAAACTTCTGTCAAGTTTTTATTGCTGCCTGTGTCCATGATGGGAGATACGCCCTTTTTATTTGTCCTTTTGCCCACTGTCAACAAGAAAGAAACAAATTTGAAATCTAAAATGTTACAGTTTCAGGAATAGAGGGGAAATCCTCAAATGGCAACAGTCTCCTTTCTCTCATTTCCTCCTATGTCTTCTGGACAGGAAGTGAAGGAAAAATATCCCAAAGGCACACATACAGCAAATAAATATATTAAGAAACTGCCATGGTTTTTAACCCTTCCCTACTCGATCTAAAAGAAAAAAATAAATAAAATGTGACTATACACACATTTTAAAACACATCCACCTGAAATGACACTGAAAAGGCAGTCCTTTGTTGCCTCCTGAAATTTATCTGCATATTTTATACCATACTCTACTTTTTTGACCTATACCATCATTTTAGACCATATCTGTATTTACTAACTAAATGGCATTACACTCACTTTCCTTAATACACCATATACTTTCATCTCACTCTTGATACTGCTGCTCAATATCAATTTCAACAAGCATTAACTTTCTTTTGCAGACATTTTTTGGATAAGTGAACGTTTTCAAACCCCTTAGTTACTGTCAGGGCTCTTTCTCAACAGTCCACATGTTAAAACACATAAAGGGGCGGTGCTTTACATTGTTACAACACAAATTATATATTATATACTATTATATTTTTTTACTTTTTTTTTTAACTTTATTGAAATGTCACAAAATGACACTTTTTTCAAGTCTATGCACCGCAGTGCATTGCAATGCACTACTGTACATATAAATGGAGCATGTCTGCATTTTGATTCAACACACAGCTACCCACCACAGAGCAGCGTTGTGGTGTGAGCAGGGCATATGCAGATCATTGCAGTCCAACTGAGATAGGGTGCATGAGCCCTCACAGAGAAAACAGTTTCACCAGACAATGTTTGAAAATCTTCAAAAGCAACACAAACGAATTATAAAGCTTTTTAGGCAGGAACCCTAGCTTTTTTATTGCTATTTGTATCCATGTCACAGATTCTGACTCATTTCCTTTCTGGTGAATGTAAGGTCTCATGCACATGGACCGTTTGTTCTCAGGATTGTGGGAGTATATCTGCAACCCGGAAAGATAGCTGCAGCATACACATGCCCATAATAATGAATGGAAGTACATTAGTTATACATATTTATACAGTTTAGTTGATTTACTAGAACTGGAGAGTGCAAAATCTGGTGTAGCTGGGTGTGGTAGCCAATAAGCTTCTAACTTCAACTTGTTCATTTAAGGTTTGACAAATAAACCTGGAAGCTGATTGGTTTCTATGTAGAGCTCCACTGGAATTTTCATTCTCCAATTTTCGTAAATCAACCCCACTGTGTTTGTGTAAACTTATGGATTGGGGTAAACCTGAAATGCGGCAGCTATGCGTTGCAGGATTTATGACAATGTGCAAACTATGTATGTTTTATACCTCACTACAGCCAACATACAACCATTCATTACTCACCCGCAATTTACGTCAGAAGCCTCAAAGCGCCCATGTGCATGAGGCCGAAGTGAGTGACTGAGTGTGGAAATGTCTCCAAGGCCCATTTCACACTGGCGGAGTCCACTAGCGGATCCGCATGCTCAGCAGGAGATCTCTTTGCTGATGACCGCTGAGCAGGCGGATGAGATGTCCGTGCCCGCTCCAATGATGCAGAGCAGACATGGACACAGCCCGCTCTTCTCTATGCACTGTCCGATAGAAATGGACCACCTGTCTGCTTCCATTCAACTGTCATCTGATCTGATCCACCAGGCGAATGGGGAACGTCTGTTTTTAGCGCACAGGATCAGATGTCGTCAGATCGGCCGCTCCATAGAGATCAAAGAATGGTGCGATCAGGTGTGTCTGAAAAACTGACAGGTGGACCCGATGTGAAAGGGGCCTAATGAAGCCCCAGATTGCAGTATAAAGCTGATAGGGATTCTAATCATTTCCTAATTCAATCCAAAAATAAAATAAGGTTTTGACTGGACATACACTTTAAATCTACTCTCATTTCATCTGAGTCTTCGGCCTGCAAACCTTCAAAGACTCTCTCAAACACTACCAATCAATTCACCAGGTCATTAGGCATCATCTTATCCAGCTATAGTTAAAAGTACACTACAGGGCCGATTTACTAAAGGTATATAGACTGTCCACTTTGCAAGTTACCCTCTGCAAGTGCAGTTGCTCCAGAGCTTAGTAAATGAGGTAAGGCTTCACTTTGCAAAGAATACCCAATTATGTGTAAGGCAGTGGTTCTCAACTCCGGTCCTCGGGACCCACTAACAGGCCAGGTTTGCAGGATAACTGAAATGCATCACAGGTGATATCATTTGCTGCTCAGTGATTGCAGTATTCTAGTCTGCATCTCCCCAAGGTAATACTTAAAATCTGGCCTGTTAGTGGGTCCTGAGGACCGAAGTTGAGAACCACTGGTGTAAGGAAAATAAAAAAAAATGCATTTTTGCTTGCATGTGATTGGATGATGGAAATCAGCAGAGTTTCTGCTCATTTACTAAGCTCTGGAGCAACTGCTCTTGCAGAGTGCAACTGCACTTTGCAAAGTGCACAGTCTAGTTGCCTTTAGTAAATCAACCCCTATATGTCATGCCAGGACTGTCTAGTTGGCCAAGCAGCATTTTGTTGTTCCTAGATACCAAACACCCCATACTGGAATGTTTCCTAGTAACCTAACTTCTTATTTCACCTCCCTTTCTTAGTATATGAGTAGTATATGTATCACTTTCTCATCCTGCTTTACTTCTCATCTGCTCCGAGTGTCTTTGCTATGGGCATTCCCTTGCCTCTCACTGTAATGTTATCCACATTGTTCAACTCAATACCCATCATTGTCCTACTCCTTTTAATTCCTTCTCTGTTTACTATCTACTCCTGCATTGTACTCCCTCTGTTTAATATAATCTGTTCCATCGCCATTTCTTCTTCTTATATCATCTTTCCTTGTGTATTACCAGGCACAGTTTGCTTCGACAGTTGAGTGTTTCTCATTTCACACATTTCTCACTCGTGCTGCTTTCCATTTGATGGATCTTTTATTTATTTTGTACATGCTGTCATTACTATGCCCTGCATTTTCATCTCTTACCCCCGATTTCATTTCTGTATTTGTCACATAAGACAGCCAATGACTAAAGCAAACTAAAATTTGCTTTCCTTTGACTACAGACCTAAATATTACCAAGCCAGTTCACTGACAGATCCTTTCTGGATTGCCATGAAACAAATATGAATTTATGAGCGGCACCCAGCATTCTCCTACTAGGCTGAAACTTATTGAGTGCAAGTAATTGCAAAGTGACTGAATGGAACACAGAGATCCTTGGTGACTCACTGATAGAAGGTCATTAGTGATGTCACCGCAATCTGCTGGGCTTTCAGCAGGAGGGCAGCTATGAAGGAGACATTAGCAGACAGTGGCAAGCCACAAGGATGTAAATACTGCTCGCAGAATTGTGGCCGTGTAGACCAGGAAGGGAGCTCTGACCTGTATGTCATAGGTCAAACAAACAAAAGCAACATCAAACACATCAATGCAACCGAGGTCTCATATAGACCAAAGACATCAACTAAAGAAATAAAGCCGATTCACGCCCAAGAAAAACTAGAACAAAATAATGTGTAAAAATTACTGCTGGGCCAATTGTTTATGTAGCACAGCATTCAGTAGGGCTGGAATTGTGCTGCTGATGTTTTCTTAAAAAATATTTAACCACTTGCTTACTGAGCACTTAAACCCCCCTCCTGCCCAGGCCAATTTTCAGCTTTCAGCGTTGTCGCGCTTTGAATGACAATTGCGCGGTCATGCAACACTGTACCCAAATGAAATTTTTATCATTTTTTCACACAAATATAACTTTCTTTTGGTGGTATTTAATCACTGCTGGGTTTTTATTTTTTTCTAAAAAAAGGAAAGAAAAAGACCGAAAATTTTGAAAAAACAGTTTCATAGTTTGTTATAAAATTTTGAAAACAGGTAATTTTTCTCCTTCATTGATGTGCACTGATGAGGCAGCATTGACAGGCACTGATGGGCATTGATAAGGCGGCACTGATGGGCACTGATAGGTGGCACTTGTTGGCACTGATGAGGTGGCACTGGTAGGCACTGATGGGTGGCACTGAAGGGCACTAATAGGTGGCACTGAAAGGCACTAATAGTGGCACTGATAAGCAGCACTGATAGGTGTCACTGATGGGTACTGATGGGTGGCATGGATGGGCACTGGTAGGCACTGGTAGGTGACACTGATCGGCAGCACTGATATGTGGCACTGATGACGAGGCATTGATGGGCACTGGTTGTCAGCACTGCTGAGCATTGATAGGTGGCATTGGTGGGCATTGATAGGTGGCACTAATAGGTGGCACTCGTGGGAACTGGTAAGCTGCACAGATGTGCACCTGTAGGTGGCACTGGTGGGAACTGGTAGATGGCACTGGAGGGCACTGCATAGCAGCAGTGCCTCTCCGTGTGCGGGACCGATGTCCCTCTGTCTGCAGCCGGTTATCAGCTTTTTTTTTTCCCTCACGCTGACAGCGGGAGGGGAAAAAAAAGCAGATTACTGATCTTTTGTTTACATCACGTGATCAGCTGTCATTGGCTGACAGCTGATCATGTGGTAAGGGGCCAGGACTGGCCTACATCGATCTGTGATCAACCGAGTCTCATAGACTCAGTGATCTTACAGCACACCACATATGCCTTCGCAGGGGCACGCAGGCGGCTTGTGCATGGGAGAATGTCCATGGACATCCGCCCGGCAATTCAGGTCTGTGCTGTAGCCATCTTTTGGCTATGGTGCGGATGTCAAGAGGTTAAAGTGAAATGAAACCCTCCTTTTTTAAGCACTTCATCACCTGATTTAATCACTTAAAGCGTAACTCCACTTTTGTTGAGAAAACAACATTCTTCTCTGGGTGATCTATGTACATTGCAAGGATTATAATAACCTTTGTTGCAAATTCCTACCTTTTGTTGTTCTGAAGAAATCCCTGTTTATTTCTCTGTGCCTCTGTACTGAGTGGGTCTAATGCGAGTGATTTCATAATTAACTGTCAGTTGTACAGCTGGAGGGCACTAATGAGGAAACCTACTGGGCCTGCATCCCTCTAGAAGTGCTCCTATTAACCACTTCAGCCCCGGAAAGTTTTACCCCCTTCCTGACCAGAGCACTTTTTGCGATTCGGCACTGCGTCGCTTTAACTGACAGTTGCGCGGATGTGCGACGTTATACCCAAACTAAATTTGAGTACTTTTTTTCCCACAAATAGATCTTTCTTTTGGTGGTATTTGATCACTGCTGCGTCATTTCTGATCGCCGCTATAAACAAGGAAAGAGCGACAATTTCGCAAAAAAAAACAATATTTCTTACTTTTTGCTAAAATTCAAATCCAAAAAAATATATAAAAAAACATTTTTTTTCCATTGGTTTTGGCCGATTTATATTCTTCCTCATATTTTTGGTAAAAAAAAATCGCAATCGGCGTTTATTGATTGGTTTGCGCAAAAGTTGCCGCGTTTACGGATGATGAGAATTCATTTCTGGGGTTTTTATTTATTTAATTTTTTTTACTAGTAATGGCAACGATCTGTGGTTTTTAGCGGTACTGCGATATTGGGGCGGACATGTCGGACATTTTTGACACTTTTTTGGGACCAATGACATTTATACAGCAATCAGAAATTTAAATGTCCACTGATTACTGTGTAAATGTCATTGGCAGTGAAGGGGTTAACCTGCAGGGGCAGTGAAGGGGTTAACTGTGTTCCCTGGGCGTGTTCTAACTGTGGGGGGGGGGCTGAGCTACCAAGGGAATAAGAGATCTAACTGATCCAAGTGACAGGGATCAGTAGATCTCTGATGTCCACATTGAAACATGGTTCCCCGCTCTGTGGCTCTAGCAGCTCGCGGGCGGACATCGAGTGTGTCGGGCATGAGAGCGCGCCAGTGGCGGTGCGCGTTCGCCCCCTAGCTGCGCCTGTGCGAATCGCCGCCTTTTTACGGTGATTCGCGGTAAGTGTCCACACTGCCGCAGTAAATATACTGCGCGCGGTGTGGAACCGGTTAAAGATATCTCTCCAAAAATTACATTTTTGTTGCAGAGGGTGCCTGAAATCTGATTTGTATCTTAGTGTAGACTTCTGGGAAAATTGGTGAGCCAATCACACAAGCAGGAAATGATGTTTCTGAGGAGTGGTCAGTAAACACTCTGTGCACAGAACAACTCCAAGTAGCCATATTGCAATGCATTCTCAGAAAATTACAGAGCTGCAGATTGAAAAGGAAAGGTAATTTTTAATAACATTCAATTACAATATGACTTGTATCGCAAATGTACACGCTATATTATTATTTTTTCTTTATTTGCTATTTTTTCCCCACGAAAGTGAAGTTACCCTTTAAAGAGTAACTCCACTTTTGTTGAGAAAAAAATATTTAACTCTGGGTGTTCAATGTACATTGCAAGGATTATAACAAACTTTGTTGCAGATTCCTACCTTTTGTTATTCTGAAGAAGTCCATGTGTGTTTGTCTGTGTCCGTGTGGAAAGTGCATCTAATGAGAGTGGTTTCATATTTATCAATCAGCTGCTGCACCTGCAGGGCTCTAATGGAGAAAACTGCAGGGTCTGTATTCCTTTTATTTTGGGTACCAAGGGCAGTAGATTAGCCCTAATCCTGGAAGACCTGGGGGTTCCAGACTTCCGGAAATATTATATTGCAGCCCAACTCACACAACTTTGTTAACTACACCATAACCATTATAGACCTGACTGGGTGTCTATAGAGACCCAGGCCTGCTCCCCACTGCCAATAGACTTAGTACTCTGGCTCCCTTCAAAATATAGAAAGGCCATTCTATGTCCCTCACTTTCCCATTCTGTCAACCTATGGGAATTAACTACCAGAAGGTGGCCTTTATGTTCTCCTCACTGTTGCGCCCCTCTTTAACAACCCTTAATTTCCACTGGGATTGCATCTGCCCTGTTTTGGTGGTGGACAAACAAGGGACTTAACCGTATAGGTCACTTCCTTAACTATAGAGGTATATGGCCTCCTTTGTATTGTGTGCAAGACTTAGAGATGCTCCCTTCTGAGAATTTCCACCTACAACAAATATACAATTTTTTGCGTTCTCTACAGAATCTTACCGTATGAACGCAATTCGAAAACAGATGCATACAGGTGACTTTTCAGTGGGATTGCATCTCCATGTTGTACAGGTCCTTTGTTTCCCCCTCATCAAAACTCTCTTACCAAATAGCCTTGGACATGGCCCCTGAGGTGAGGGACTGGCAATCTTGGACTACACGTATACATAAGGGCATTATGAACGTTGCCCTAATTGAAGTGGGGTACAAAGTGCTTGCGAGATGATACCTAGTACCAGAGCACCTCTCTATAATGTACCCGGATTTGTCCCCCTCCTACTTTAGGGGCTGTGGCCAGGAGGGCTCTGTTCTCCATATATGTTGGACTTGTCCTAAGGTCCACCATTTCTGGATATGGGTTCATTCCTTAATTCACTCAGTCACTATGGTCAACAGATCCTCAAACAGCATTGCTTAACGAACCTGTGGAAAACATTCCACAGTCCACACAGACATTAGCAAAAGCTAACCTGGATCATGCTCCAGGAAAAAATGGTAAGTGTTTTCTAGGACAAACAACCCCTATTTGAAAAGGTATGGTCCCCTTGGCTTTCTTACCTACAGGTACCGGATACATGGGGCTGACATTGGACCGGTGGTGGGGTGGATTCTTGGATTGATAAGGTCTCACTTCTTTGCTCTTTTTTTCTGGTTCTCTTCCTTTTCTTCCCTTCCCTTGCTTTTTCTGTCTCTCTCATGACATGTTATCGTAAAGGATACTATATTGCTATATTTGACCTTTTTAATTATCTGTCGCTCCCAGAGTAAGATAAATAAGGCTAGGCACCATAGTGGTTCCTATGTTAGCCATAGTTCTATCATTATGGTCATAGCCTTCTCAGGCATAGTCCTGCTTGACCCCTTCGCTGAGCCTGAAATGTTGGCCTGAAGTAAGACCCCCAGATGTTTGCTCTTTACCTAACATATAGATGAATCTGTATTGCTATATGGGACTCTTTACAGTTAACCACATTGGCAATGTTTCTGATATTCAACAATGGACTGTTCACAGCAGTCTTTGCCTAAACTCCTTATCCTTTAAATCTGCTATTGTTACTATTCTCTTGTCAACTGATTTTGATGACAGTGCCATCATGCCATTTATTTTGTTACATTATAACATGTTTTTTTTATTGTAATTTATTGTCATTTAAAAATCTGAATAAAAAGATTGAAAAAGAAGTCAAGAGTCCCCACCCTCCCTTACATCACAATGCACCCCCTTTTACCCAGAGAAGTGTAGGGTCTGGAGGAGGAGCACAGCAGGGCTGGAGTCAGCTGCCAGAGTCTGCTGCATGCTGAGACCAATGGAAGTGGAGACAAGGGGATGCTGTGGCTGCACAGAGAGGTGCTGGATCTGTATGAGGAGTTCCGTCCTCCTCACTGCTGCTGACTGCCGAGATGGGGATGGGGGACAGGGACGGAAGGGGGGGGGGGAGGTTGTGGTATAGATGAGCCTCTCTACAGCTGCATGGAGAAGTGCAGGATCTGGCAGGGGACTTCTGCGCTCCTCTCTGCTGCTGACTTGCTGGGACAAGGTGGAGGCGGAGACGAGGGAGATGCCGCAGCTGCAGGAGAGGTGCAAGGCCACATGAATTAGCCTGGTTGCCTGGATTCAGTCGCAGGCCTTGTTTTTGACACATGTGATCTAAGCTCTGTAGCTTAAGATGACAGCACTGAGACAGCAGGGGCTAGCAGCACTGACAGTAGTAAATTGCAAGTGATAGTATAAGAATTTTAGAGTTTACTGGGGAATGTTTATTTTATTGTGCTCAATGTGGTAAACTAAAAAATTCTGAAGGTCTAATACTACTTTAAGCTGAACACTGAGAATGCAAAAAATTAAAGCTAGCCATACACTAGAAACATTTTAATTGAGGAGCGTTAGTTTGATTTTCTAATCATTAGTAGGGTCAAATTGATCTTTGATTTTGACCGCAGTGACCACAAAATTTGAAGGAACAGGATAGATTTTTTTTTTTCTTGAACAAACAAATTTGTAACAGTAAATGTGGTTTTCATTCGGGAGATTACATTAATTTCAAAATCGAATATAAAAAGCTAACTTTTAGATTTCGAATTACATTCACCCACTCATTGAATGTACTGATGAGATGATTGTACAAATGTTCATACAAATATTCATTCGAAAATACTAGTGTATGGCCAGCTTTACCCTTGCAGTGGGTCCCCATCTCCAGTGCAAGAATAAACTGCCCGTTCTCCCTAGGGAATGTTGAATAAGGTGATCTATTTAACTTATTCCTTGATCCTGCAGGCTTCCTCCTCTTTGTGCGACTGGCCCCCTGATTGCAGCTTTCTGACATCATCCCTCATAATGAAAGAGAAGCAGTCCTGCACTGTACAGGAGGATGCCAATGGCCCATCCACATTTCAGAAAGTCAGACAGTGGGGGTGAGCCCCAGCTGCCAAGAGAGAGCAAGGAATAAGGTAGGAATTCCTGGGGTTCAGCTTTAATCATTTTCAAAATTAGATGTACACAGTGGCCCAGATGACTTTTTTATGAAATAGCTGGGGGCCTAGTAAAAAAACCCAGAAACAACACATGTCGTTGGCGGGAAAAGGGTTAAACTGAAAATACAACCCTGCTAACACACCTTGGACTCCTCATCTCCCATTGTCTTCCTGTAAACAGAAGTAGGACACAGGCTTGGATCCAGTGTAAATTCAACAATGGATAGTTGTAAAGTGGAATTTTTCCGAAGGCATGTACCTGCCCTTCAAACTTATTGATGTAATTTCACTGGGGTGAAAAAAGAAAGCCTTAAAGGTATCTGAGTTATATATGAGTTTGATTCCTAATCGTTGCAGATGAGTTTCATTCCTAACCGTAGTATAATAAGAGTTTGATTCTTGGTTCTAGCATATGAATTTGATTTCAAATCCTAGAATAAGAAGAGTTTGATTCTTGGTCCTAGCATATGAGTTTGATTCCTAATGGTATTATAATAAGAGTTTGATTCTTGGTCCTAGAATATGAGCTTGATTTCTAATCCTAGAATAAGAAGAGTTTGATTCTTGGTCCTAGCATATGAGTTGAATTCCTAATCCTAGTATATGAGTTTGATTCCTAATCATAGTATAATAAGAGTTTGATTCTTGGGCCTAGAATATGAGCTTGATTTCTAATCCTAGAATAAGAAGAGTTTGATTCTTGGTACTAGAATATGAGTTGAATTCCTAATCCTAGTATATGAGTTTGATTCCTAATCATAGTATAATAAGAGTCTGATTCTTGGTCCTAGCATATGAGTTTGATTCCTAATCGTAGAATAATAAAAGTTTGATTCTTAGTCCTAGCATATGAATTTGATTCTTAATCCTAGCAGATGAGTTTGATTCCTAATCATAGTATAATAAGAGTTTGATTCTTTGTCCTAGCATATGAGTTTGATTACTAATCCTAGAATAAGAAGAGTTTGATTCTTGGTCTTAGCATATGAGTTTGATTCCTAATCCTAGTATATGAGTTTGATTCCTAATCATAGTATAATAAGAGTTTCATTCTTGGTCCTAGAATATTAGCTTGATTTCTAATGCTAGAATAAGAGTTTGATTCTTGGTCCTAGCATATGAGTTGAATTCCTAATCCAAGTATATGAGTTTGATTCCTAATCCTAGAATAATAAGAGTTTGATTCCTGGTCCTAGCATATGAGTTTGATTCCTAATCCTAGAATAATAAGAGTTTGATTCTTGGTCCTAGCATATGAATTTGATTATTGAACCTAGCATAAGTGTTTGATTCCTAATCATAGTTTAATAGGAGTTTGATTCTTGGTTCTAGCATATGAGTTTGATTCCTAATCCTATTATATAATAAGAGTTTGAATCTTGGTCCTAGCATATAAGTTTGAATCTTGGTTTTGGTATAATAGTTTGATTCTTGGTCCTAGTATAAGAGTTTGGTTCTTGGTCCTAGCATACGCGTTTGATTCTTGATCCTAGCATGAGTTTAATTTTTGGTCCTAGTATAATAAGAGTTTGCTTTTTGGTCCTAGTATAAGAGTTTGATTCTTGGTCCTAGTACTGTATAAGAGTTTGATTCTTCCTCCTAGCATATGAGTCTGACTCTTGGTCCCAGCATACCAGTTTGATTCTTGATCCTAGCATGCAAGTTTGACTCTGGGTCTGGGAGCATAAACTATTTATAATCTATGCAACAACTTAGACAGTTCTGCATACTTAAACACCTTTTTCCAACTTAGAAAGGCGATTTCTTTGTTATGAACTTATGATCATTAGTGTGAGCCTGATTCCATTTTTTCTCATAGCTGTGCTGGTGATTCATCGTTTAACCGTCTCCTCTGCAGTACACTGAAGCAGCTCTGTTCTGCTCCTGTTGTGGGAAGCCACGTCAGCAGGAAACCCTGCTGCTTGCCAGGTCACATTCATAACTGTCTGGAGCAGTCGACAAGCAGCACAGTCCAGTACTTTTGGTTTTCACAAGTATACAGAGCTCAAAGCCTGGAAAATAGGGAAGACTAGGAGTCTGAACTCCCACACATGTTTGAAACCTCAAACATTTTAGTTTCACTAAATCCAAAATGTATGTTGGCTAATATAAAAGCCTCGCTAATAACAGTAACCAAAAATATTGTTTAAGTTTAAAGGGGATGTAACAAACTTAATAAACAATTTTAACTGGAATCTTTTGTGACAATTACTATTATTTAAGTAGAGCTATTGCCTCTCATAAAATCATGTATACTAGAGCAGTTACACCTGAACACCAGCCTTACTTTTAGTCCTGCACAGTTGTACAAGCTCCTCTCCTGATCTGAAATTGCTTCTCTGATATCACAGCACCCTTTGAGCTGCAACAAGTCAGATAAAGCTCACCTCATTTCCTGACTGGAGGACATCCAGCAACATCTAGCACTTTCCACCCCAGCCTTACTGTCCCTGGCCCATCACTTTCGCTTACTGCTGTTTTCAGGGATATATGCGGCCACACCCACCAGCCATGATCTGCCTGCATTGCCCATAGAAGCAGGGTCAAAAATAGGTATGAACTGAAAACAGAAAGGGTTTATTTAAAAATGTTATTAGCTTGCTGATGATGAGGAAAGGGACATAAAAATGTAAGCAAATTCACCTGCCTTTATAATTCCCAATTAGTCATCCTACAAAGTCTCACAATTACCAGTTGATCCTGCTAGTGAAGTCCGCCTTATGAAGCTTCCTGTGATGGTGTGGCAACAATGCTGCACTGCTCTTAACTGCAGAGTTGCCAATCTCACATAAGCTGTGCCTGCTTGCACTACCGTGGGATGAAAAATTTTGGCTATCAGCATTGTCACTCTTGATTCACAAGCTTTTATTTTGTCAATCAGTGCCTGCCCACACCTAGTTCCGCCTATTGCTTTCTGGATTGACAGCACCACCTCTGTTGCTGAAACCTTCCTATTATGATCTGCAGTGAAAAGGAAGTATGTGAGACACAAATGAGGAAGATTTGTCTCAGTCAGGGTCAGGTTTAGTCCTCCCCTATACCTGAGCAGAAGCAGCTCAGTGTATCTTTAACAGTGTAAAGGCTGATTCACTTGTGTTCAGAGAGCCATGCACCATAAAAAAGTGACAGTAGTTTGTGTACAGCCACTTGTGCAAATCAATAAGGCTACTTTCACACTGGGGTAGTTTTAGCGGAGCTTTACCGCTCTTATAGTAGAGCTTTGGCGCCGCTATTCAGACGGCAGCAGGGCGCTTTTAACCCTTAAAAAGGGGTTTACAAGTGGTTAAAAGTGCCGGCACGCTGCACTTCTAAAGTAGTGTTCAGTCACTTTGGAATCACTGCCCATTCCTTTAAATGGACAGGGGAGGTGGAGGAGTGGTGTATACACAGCTCCCACACTGCCCCAAAGATGCTGCTTGCAGTACTTTTTTTCTGTCCTACAAGTGCACCGTCCCAGCGTGAAAGCACTTGTGCTTTCACACTAGGGTGGATTGCGGGGAGTTTTACAGGCGCTTTACAGGAGCTATTTTTAGCGCTAAAGCACCTGAAAAACATCCCAGTGTGAAAGGGGTCTTAAAGGCTGCAGATGTATGCTATTAAGTTCCACCCAAAAGTTTAACTTCCGCTTTAAAGGAAGGTGACCCCCTGACATGCTACAATTGGCATGTCATTTTTTTGGGGGGGTGCCAGGGACCCTGTTTTTACAGGGTCCCAGGTCCACTTCCTCTCCTAACGCCGCGGAGCCAGAAGGAATTTCACCTTCCTCCCCATCCCACCCGGCGATCTTCTGGGATACGCCAGCCATTCACAAGGCGCAGCACGACTCGCGCATGCGCAAAGCTGGGCGCCCACACTTGTGATGCTGGCACCGCCGAGGGAATAGGGAGAAGAGCAAGCCCTCAGGTGTCCGCATCACTGGAGCCTGGGACATGTGAGTGTCCGATTGTTAAAAGTTAGCAGCTACACTTTTTGTAGCTGCTGACTTTTAACTGGGTGGAACTCCGCTTATTTACATTCAGGGACAGATGAGTTTCCCCAGACGCAAACTGTGTACATCCAATAGTGCTTTTCCACAACTGTACGCAAATAAATGCTTGGATATGCAGTTATCTGCATACAGCCGAAGCCGGTCATTGATTTGTACAGGTGATTGTTAACAAACACCTGTCACTCCCGGGTGGGTGCAGAGATATGCTAGCTTTTCATAGTGTATGGCCCATGTGAATGAGCCCTTAAGGAAGTCATATGCATAGACTTTGCAACAACCATGTCTAAGACTACCTTAACCACTTAACAACCGCCCCATAGACAATTGACGTCTACAGGGCGGTTGCTTCATTCTGGGAGGACGTCTATTGACGTCCTCCCAGAATCGCACTTCCCGCGCGTCCCCTGGGGCGCGCACACGGGAACATCCATGACCGTCGGGTCCGGGGGACCCGACTGATCACGGATCGTGGTGAATGGCCGCTGTGAGCGGCCTTTCACCACGTGATCGCGCCGTCAAATGACGGCGTGATCACATGTAAACAAGCCGGCGGAAGCGCCGGCTTCTCTCTCCTCTCCGCACCGATCGGTGCAGTGTGAGAGGAGAGAGGGGGGAGAGAGGAGGTGCTGCAGCGCTGTGGGCGATGTGCAATGCCCACAGCGCTGCTAGGTGACAAAATACTCCCCCCCACCATCTATTTACCACCCACCCACCACCCCCCAGCCACCATCAGCCACCCACCACCCACCCAGCCATCATCAGCCACCCACC
>BLSH010508625.1:1036115-1059806 GCA_018402905.1 Glandirana rugosa
TACTCTCACAGTGAGAGAACCATTTCTTTTACCCCGTCTTACAGTAATCCGTCGTTCTATCACTATCGCCACAGAGTGAGTTGGACGTTCGGTTATTCCCTTACTAAACACCATCGTTCATAAAGTAATAGGAAGGGACAGACAACAACGGTCGGTGTACTAGCACGTAGTCGATTTCTAGTTTCCACTTCACGTCATTGAGTCGTTAACCTAGAGTGAAATAAGTGTGAAACGAGAGATTGAAAACTTAATCGGATCAACACGCGAACGTAAGAAAATCATTGTCCTTTCTTTTGAACGTTGTACTGTTACTAAAAGAATGCAAGCGCACAACTAGGCTAATTCAAAAGTTAGAGAGCAAAGTGTGAATAAAGTGAGATCCAATTGCTGAGTTACTGCACTTCACCTTTGATCTTTAGCTGATGCACGATCATGTGGCTGGCAACAACAGACAGGGAAGGATAATGAAATACTTGCTACCACAAATCATTCCCTTATTGGCTTGCAGGTTGAGTGAGACACCGCTATCACTATCTTGCTGCCTAATGACATTCTGCCCCATTTTCTTTACCAAGAGAGTGACACTCTCATCCGGTCAGTGACAGAGGGACGTGTAAAGACAGGTAAGTATTCTCACAGCACTTTTAAAGATCCTTTGGCTTACATATTGTCAACAGCTACAGTATGGAAAGTGATGTCACCTTTTAGCTGGGCATAGATCAGGCATCATGGCAGACCGCAGTCCAGATACAGAGTGACAGTCCCACCCGGACTGCCACAGTCATGCCACCTAGGGACCTGAACTCTCCTTTCTTGCCTGGTCACTCTGTATGTCCCACTCCTGTATTTTTTCCCCAGATGCTGCACTGTCACTCTTGCAGCGTGGAATCGGATGGGAGAGGCGGCATGCTGGGAGGTCCTAGGGCAGGAGCTGCAAGCGGGTGATTGGTTGCTAGGACACTGAGCGAACCGCTAGGACCTAGCAACCAAATGCCATCTTATTAGCGAGAAATGTTAGGCAGCTCCTGCCCTCTGTCTAGACTTGCCCTGTGTAAGGTAGGACTTTATGTGTGGGTGCAATCACTGCTGTAAATAGGAAGGAGGAGTGAAGAAACTGTTATGAAGAGGAAGTTAAGGGGGCTAAGGACACTGCTATGAAAGGGGCTAAGGACACTGTTATGAAGAGGGGTGAAGAAGGCTGGGGACACTGTTATAAAGGGGGCTAAGGACACTGCTATGAAGGGGTGTGAAGGGGGCTAAGGACTCTGCCACCGGGGAGGGTTAAAGAGGTTTAAGGGCACTGCTATTATGAGGGGGCTGTGTCATAAAGGGGGAACTGTGAAGTAAAAGGGGGTGATGTGATGTAAATTGGGAGAAACTGTGATGTGGGGGGGGTGGACTGCGAGGTGGTGGGGGAAACTATGACACAAAGGGGAAAATTGTGAGGTAAAGTGGGAGCAACTGTGACATAAAGGGGGAACTGGGATGTAAAAGGGGGGACTATGATTTGGGGGGAACTGTGATGTGAAGGGAGGCTTTGATGTGAAAGAGGGGACTTAGGACACTGATGAAAAGGCGGGGGCTGTAATGAAAAGTGGGGGGGGGTGATGCACAGGGGGGGCTGAGGACACTGATGTAAAAAGGGGACTGTGATATAAATATGGGAGGCTGTAATGTAAACGATCCGAGTTGTCGCACACACATGTGATTTAGACCTCTGCTGGAAGAAAACTGTACTGACCGGACCTCCGTGAATATTAATTTAATACCCCTGGCATAGACAGTTTGTTTTATTTGTTCAGCCAGCAGGCTGAATGAAAAAAAAAAGAACTAACAGATTCCTCCATCCAAAAAAGCAAGGTGGATGGAGGAATTCCCCCACCCTCCCACCTGGGAAAATGTATATTGATAGTGGCTCATGCTGTTGTCTTAATACACTGATCACCAACTGCAGCCGCTGACCAAGAAAAGCTTTTGAGCATGTCCATTTGACAGAAGTCGATCGAATGAAGACATCTGTCAAATAGGGAGGGCCACACACAGATTGAAATTTGTATTTCCATCTGTCAATGCACAGCTTACACTTACTTGCCTAAGCTCCTTTCCACTCAGTTGGCTATAATTATGGTATTCTCATTCTCTATGGTACTCCCTGCCAAGTCTTCCAGAACTTCTACTGTCAGAACCCCTGCCAGGATTACTGATGGTACTTGCAGAATCCCTGCTGGGACTTTTAGAGTTCTACTAAATGAAATGGGGTGTTTCCCCTAACCAGGAAGGGTATTTAAGTACCGGCCTTTTTAAGTAGTTAATGCTGTGTCTTAACCACTTGCTTACTGCGCACTTAAACCCCCCCCTCCTGCCCAGACCAATTTTAGGCTTTCAGCGCTGTCACATTTTGAATGACAATTGCGCAGTCGTGCGACGTTGTACCCAAACAAAATTTTTATCATTTTTTTCCCACAAATAGAGCTTTCTTTTGGTGGTATTTGATCACCTCTGCGGTTTTTATTTTTTGTGTGTGCTATAAACAAACAAATAGCGACGATTTTGAAAAAAGAACAATATTTTTTACTTTTTGCTATAATAAATATCCAAAAAAATAGGATTTTTTAACTCACCGTAAAATCCTTTTCTCATACTTCATAGACATGTCGGACCCCCTGAATAAAGGTGCGGACCAACAAATGCGTTGCCAAAGGACGCTGAAAATAGATGGCCATAGACACCTGCTGCAGAAAGGCCAGCGGCCGAGACACCGAAAAGGTACGGGGGTTCTACCCCACCCCTTCGCACCAGGCGATATACGCCTTCCAGGTGCAATGGTATATCTTCCTAGAAGTGCACTTACGTGCCTTGAGCATGGTGGGAATCACCGAATCGGAAATTCCCCGTTCTCTCAGGACCTGGCATTCAATAGCCAGGCTGTCAAAGCCAGAGAGGGTAAAGGAGGGTGCAAGATGGGGCCCTGGGACAGAAGGTCCTCGCGAAGCGGGAGACGCCAGGGAACATCCACCACCATCCGCACCACGTCGGTGTACTACGGACACCAAGGCCAATCTGGAGCCACCAGAATGGTTGGAATCCCCTCCACCTCGATCCTGCGCAACAGATGCGGAATCAGCCTGAGAGGGGGAAACGCATAAATGAGCCGATACTGGCTCCATGGAGCTACAAGGGCGCCCGCTGTATCCGCCAGCGGATCCCTTGCTCTGCTCACGAAGGTCTGAACCTTTTGATTGAGCCGGGACGCCAGCAGATCTATGTCTGGAGTGCCCCATTTTTGGCAAAGTTGTCGGAACACATCCGGATGCAGGGACCACTCTCCCTGATCCAATCTCTGTCGGCTGAGGTAATCCGCTTGCCAATTTTCTATGCCCGGAATGTACACGGCGGAGAGAGCCGGCACATGAAGCTCTGCCCACCGCATAATGTGAGCCGCCTCCAATGCTGCAGCCGAGCTTCTTGTTCCGCCCTGATGGTTCACATATGCCACGGCCGTGGCATTGTCCGACTAGACTCTAACAGGGCGCCCTTGCAGCCTTCCCGACCAATGGGAGAGGCAATGCCTGATGGCCCTAAGTTCCAGCACATTGATCGGGAGCCGACATTCCTCCTGAGACCACCGACCCAGGGTTGACAACAACCCCAGGACACCCCCCCCAGCCGCTTAGACTGGCATCTGTGGTCACTATGGACCACATCACGGGGAGGAAGGATTTCCCTTCCCTTAGGGCCGAGGCCCTTAACCACCAAATCAGAGGGGACCTGGCCACGCGGTCCAGTTTGACCAGGTGATCCAGGGACAGAGGAGATTTGTCCCACCGCAGCAGAATCAAGCGCTGCAGGGACCGGGTATGACTCTGGGCATACGGAACCGCCTCGAAGGTGGACACCATGAGCCCCAGGACCCACATGCAAAATCTCAGAGAGGACCACTTCTCTGACAGAAGAGACCTCACTGCCTGCTGCAGCAACTGCAGTTTTCCTGAGGGGAGAAAAACCTTCACCCTGACCGAGTCCAAGGTTAAACCCAGGTACTCCAGGCGGTGTCAACACCGACTTCCGCCGATTGATCACCCATCTGAACCCCTGTAGGGTGTGCAGTGTGATGGCTATGTCATTGCTCAGAGCTGAGGCCGACTCTGCCCGCAGAAGCAGGTTGTCCAGATATGCCAGAACTGCAATGCCCCTCTGTCGCAATAGAGCCAACACCAAGGCCAGGAGTTTGGTGAAAACCCGGGGGGCCGAGGCCAGGCCGAACGGCAAGGCCACAAACTGGTAGTGTTGATCACCCACCATGAAACGTAAAAAAAATGACGTGAGGCACAGATGGAAGCATGCAGTCACACATCCTTGATATCCAAGGACGCTAGCAAGTCCAACTGGCGAAGGGCCGCTACCACTGAGAAGATTGACTCCATCCTGAATTTCCGTGCCCGAAACGTTGAGCGCCTTCAGATCCAGAACGGGCCTGACCCCATCCTTCTTTGGGACCACAAACAGGTTGGAGTAAAAACCATGGAAGCGTTCCGTGGCCGGCACCGGCACAATCACCCCCTTGAAGAGCAGATCCTGCACGGCCCGCATCAGGGCCAACCATCGCCCTGGGGGAAGCCTCAGATTGGAGGCAAAGAACCTGTCTGGAGGCATGGCATGGAATTCTATTTTGTACCCTGAGGAAACCACCTCGCACACCCAGGAATCTGAAATGCAAACTCCAGCAGGCGACCCCCCACCCGAGCGACGGGCGGGGGCAACCCATCATGCGGAGGAGGGCTTCTCGTCCGACTTCTCTTGCTTATGCTGCCATGGTCGCTTCTGACCTCCTGCAGCTGCCTTGGAGGGCTTAGCAACCTTGCCTGCCGAACGGGGGGCACAAAAAAACTTTTTCTGAGCAGAAAACGAGGGGCCCCGTCTGCGATGAGGTTCCTTACCCCTCTTAGGCTCGGGGAGAAAGGTACTTTTCCCACCTGTGAGATCCTTGATGATCTCATCCAGAGAAGCTCCGAAGAGGCGCCCTCCCTGAAAGGGCAAGTCAGTAAGCACCTTTTTTTGACATCTGGTCCCCAGACCAGCACTTCAACCAGAGTACACGCCTGATCACTACTGTGAAGGCGGACAGCTTTGATAGTATGGAAGCTATGTCCAGGGCTGCATTACAAAGATACCTGAGCCCCTAGGTGAGCTGTTCAGCCAGCTCCACGGTTTCAGGCGGGACATGCGCCTTGCACAAACCATGCTGTAACACCACAGCCCATTCTGTCAGAGCTTGCGCCACAAGTGCTGATGCAAGCACCGGCCGCATGGCCGACCCAGTCAAGACAAACATGGCCTTGGCAACTGCCTCGGCCCTCCTGTCAGCCGGATCCTTAAAAGACGGCATGCCCTCCACCGGAATATTGGTCGCCTTGCTCAGGCAGGACACCGGGGGGGTCTAACTTGGGAGAGACCCACTTCTGCGACATACTGTCCTCAAAAGGATAACGTACAGCAAATCGTCTTGATAGAGGCAGAGAGCTCTGCGGCCGCTGCCACTCTTTGTACACAAACTGATCAAAGAAGGGTACATAGGGGAACACCTTAGGGGTGCGAACCGGCCTATGCGATCCAAAGACCACAGCCGACTCTAGCGAGTCCCCCGCTGTCCCCAGCTTCAGTGTCTCCCAGACAACTGAGATTAAGGAGCCCACCAAAGCCCTTTCATGTGCAACAGTGTGCCCTGAAAGATCTTCCCCCTCCTGGAATCCTGGAGCTCCCCATCCGACAACTCGAGGGGGGCCCCTGTCCTGGTGGACCCCCCCTCAAGGTCCGAATCCCCCCCAGATGAAGGGGAAGGAGGAGGCGGCCGTCTCCTGTCCGCTCTGCGGTCACGGCCCAACTCTGCCCGGGAAATAAAAGACTCCAGGACATGAGTCAGTGTAGCCAGAGGAACCACAGGTCCCAGCACACCTTCAGCCCCAGCGGAGGTCCCCGCCGCCGAAGTGCTGCTTTCAGTTGCCATTGCGCTACCCACACCGGACACCCACATCACCCAAGAGGGGTCTAAGCACCAGAGGTAGGCGCCCCCCCACCCCAGGCACACCGGGCAGGGACCCCTGCAGTAACACCCAGGAGGACCGACCATAGCTCACACCCTGCCCCAGGAGAAGCGCTGCTCAAGCTGCTGAGTCCGCCTTAGCCATCCCAGCGTCTCCACATGTCTGCTTAGACCAGGAAGTGCTCCGGGACAGCCCACCCTCCAGTCATAGCCTTTAATGGTTGGCCGACCAACCAAAAATGGCCGCCGTGCACACTAGAGGCCAAACTGATCGGGCTACTCCCGCAAAATGGCAGCTGTGTACAAGATGCGGCCGGCTCCGGGAAAATGGCGGCCGGGCCAACGACAAATGGCGCCGACCACCGCACAAGCGGCCACCGAAGTGGCGGTGTGGGGGTAACAGGAACACCCAAGCCCCCCCCCCAGCGGCGAAACCGGCCCCCAGAAGGGGCCTGGGAAACAAAAAACACACTTTTTTTTACTTTTTTCCTGCAACGCAGCACAGACAGCCGGGGCATCAGGGTGGAGGATGGGGGGATAGGGATGGATGCGGCACCGCCAGACATCCCAGGGAATGGTGGGAAACCCGCCGCCCCCCCCACGCCCTGGCCAGGTACTTCCATCCAGACGGGCGGGGCGGGTAACCCACCCGAGACAGGCCTGCCTCCCTGTCCATTCCTACAGGGGGAGCTGAGCGACACCCATGACGCGGACCTGGATGCCTGGTCTTGAGCGTGCTGGAGGGACGTTTAACCCACAGGCCTCCCTGCACGGAACAGGGCCTGACACGGCCGACCTAGCGAGGAGCGTAGGTCGGCTCGGTCCATTGGCCGAGCTGGGGAGACTCCCTGGATCTATATTATCCAGACTGTCACCCAGCAGGCTGCTTGATTGCAGTCTTCATCAGAAGAAAAAGAAAAACTGTGGACCCACGGGTCCCAGCATGGGGCCCCGTCCTACTCCTTGCACTAGGCATAAAAAGACTGAAGGCTGAGCTGGCCGGTGGGGGGGTTATACCAGGGAGGACCGCCCCCTTGGAGGGGCTGTGTCTGCGTTTAGCTGAACTGAAGTTCTGCCTAGTCCACTCCTTGTGAAAGGTAGCATAACCCCAGGCGTAATGAAGAGTTGATGCATCCGTCAATGAACGAAAGAGAAAAATATATTTAAAAAATTATTCATTGGGTTTGGCCAAGATATATTCTTGTACATATTTTTGGTAAAAAAAAACGCAATCTGCGTATATTGATTGGTTTGCGTAAAAGTTATCGCATCTACAAACTATGGGAATTGATTTATGGCATTTTTATTATTTTATTTTTTTTACTAGTAATGGCGGCGATCTGCAATTATTTTCAGGGCTTTGATATTGGGGCGGACATGTCGCACATTTTTTGGGACTAATGACATCTATACAGCGATCAGAAATTTAAATGTCCACTAATTACTGCATAAATATCACTGGCAGGGAAGGGGTTAACCTGCTGGGGGCAGTGAAGGGGTTAACTGTGTTCCCTGTATGTGTTCTAACCGTGTGGGGGTGGGGCTGGCAGGGACATAACAGATCTAACTGATACCAGTGACAGGGATGAGTAGATCTGTCATGTCCCCCTTCACAGAATGGAGAGCTGCCACGTTTACTTTGGCGGTTCCCTGTTCTGCAGCTCTGACAGGCAATCGTGGGTCACGAGCGGACATCGAGTCCGCCCAACCAGCGAGCACACCCACGCAGCGTATGGCGGCCGCGCATGTCGCCGCTGCCTGTGAGTGCGCACCGTGAGCGTGCACAAGGGCGGACGTCCATGGACATCCGCCAGGCAATTGAGATCCACGCTGTAGACGTCTTTCGGCTATAGCGCGGATCTGAACTGGTTAACACCAGCTACCCTGTTGCAAAGAACTATAAGGCCTCATGCACACTGCACATTATAAAAAAGTCAGTAGCGCTAGCTGTGGAAAGCTGTAGCTGTTGAATGAGTTTTTCAGTGTTTTCACAGTAGTGTTTTTAAGCGTTTTTTAGCTTTTTTTTAACAAAATGATGCTCCCACAAAAGCTTATGGCTCAAAAATGCTGATAAACACTGAATAGCCATGTTTTTCCGTGTAGTTCGCCATTTTTAAGCTTTTTTTTCCAGAGTTAGAGCAGTTTTACAGCTAAAAAAATCCTGGTCTGGGTTTTTTTTCCAGACAGAAAATGCCCCTGCCAAAAACTGCTGATAACAGCCTATGTGTGCACGGACACACAAGATAACATGCTGGGGAGTTTATTGACTGCAGGAAAAAACGTCTGAAGCCAAAAACAGCAGCTGTAAAAATGTCCAAAAACGTCCTGTGTGCATGAGGCTTATGCTTTCCTGTGAGACTGCCTGATGGTTGCCAACATACAGTATCTCACAAAAGTGAGTACACCCCTCACATATTTGTAAATATTTTATTATATCTTTTCATGTGACAACACTGAAGAAATTACACTTTCCTAAAATGTAAAGTAGTGAGTGTACAGCTTGTATAACAGTGTAAATTTGCTGTCCCCTCAAAATAACTCAACGCACAGCCATTAATGTCTAAACCGCTGGCAACAAAGTGAGTACACCCCAAGTGAAAATGTCCACATTGGGCCTAATTAGCCATTTTCCCTCCCCGGTGCCATGTGACCCGTTAGTGTTACAAGGTCTAAGGTGTGAATGGGCAGCAGGTGGGTTAAATTTGGTGTTATCGCTCTCACTCTCTCATACTGGTCACTAGAAGTTCAACATGGCACCTCATGGCAAAGAACTCTGTGAGGATCTGAAAAAAAAAGCATTGTTGCTCTACATAAAAATGGCGTAGGCTATAAGAAGATCGCCAAGACCCTGAAACTGAGCTGCAGCATGGTGGCCAAGACCGTACAGTGGTTTAACAGGACAGGTTCCATCACAACAGACCTCACCATGATCAACCGAAGAAGTTGAGTGCACGTGCTCAGCGTTATATACAGAGGTTGTCTTTGAGAAATCAACGTATGAATGCTGCCAGCATTGCTGCAGAGGTTAAAGGGGTGGGGTTCAGCCTGTCAGTGCTCAGACCATACACTGCACACTGCAATAAATTGGGCTGCATGGCTGTCGTCCCAGAAGGAAGCCTCTTCTAAGGATGATGCACAAGAAAGCCAAACAGTTTGCTGATGACAAGCAGACTAAGGACATGGATTACTGGAACCATGCCCTGTGGCCTGATGAGACCAAGATAAACTTATTTGGTTCAGATGGTGCCAAGCATGTGTGGCGGCAACTAGATAAGGAGTACAAAGACAAATGTGTCTTGCCTACAGTCAAGCATGGTGGTGGGAGCGTCATGGGCTGGGGCTGCATGAGTGCTGCCGGCACTGGGGAGCTACAGTTCATGAGGGAACCACGAATGCCAACATGTACTATGACATACTGAAGCAGAGCATGATCCCTTCCTTTCGGAGACTATGACGCAGGGCAGTATTCCAAGATGATAACGACCCCAAACACACCTCCAAGACGATCACTGCCTTGCTAAAGAAGCTGGGGGTAAAGGTGATGGACTAGCCAATCATGTCTCCAGACCTAAACCCTATTGAGCATCTGTGGGGCATCCTCAAATGGAGGGTGGAGGAGCAAGTTCTCTAACATTCACCAGCTCCGTGATGTTGTCATGGAGGAGTGGAAGAGAACTCCAGTGGCAATCTGTGAAGCTCTGGTGAACTCCATGCCCAAGGGGGTTAAGTCAGTGCTGGAAAATAATGGTGGCAACACAAAATATTGACACTTTGGGCTCAATTTGGACATTTTCACTTAGGGGTGTACTCACTTTTGTTGCCAGCAGTTTAGACATTAATGGCTGTGTGTTGAGTTATTTTGAGGGGACAGCAAATTTACACTGTTCTACAAGCTGTACACTCACTACTTTACATTGTAGCAAAGTGTAATTTCTTCAGTGTTGTCACATGAAAAGATATAATAAAATATTTACAAAAATGAGAGGGGTGTACTCACTTTTGTGAGATACTGTAGATCAACCTGACCACTCTAATTTGCTGCCTGTCTTGCCCTCTGCTTGGACCTGACTACACTTGCTTGCCTTGACCAAATTACTTGTCTGCAGCCCTAAACAATCTCTGCACTATAGCCTATTTGGTCCAGCCACCTCCTTAGTGAGGCAATCCTGAGAGTCACATCCTGGTGAAAGTTTGCAGTGAAGTAAATCATGACCACTATGGTCTCCAGCCCATCTCTACCTTCAGCATCTCTGGTGAAAACCAACAGTTGCTTAGACCCTACACCTCAGATAAGCCATTATCACCTGCCAGGGGAAACCTTAAGGCTACTTTCACACCTATGTCGCCCGAGCGTTAGTGTTAAAACCCCGCTAATTTGGTGCCGCTAACCGGGCAGCAGCGGTGCGCTTCCCCCCCCCCCACAAGGGGTTAAAAGTGCCGGCTAGCGGTGCTCCCAAAGCGGTGTACAGCCACTTTGGGAGCGCTGCCCTTTCATTTCAATGAGCAGGGCAGTGGAAGAGTGGTGTATACATCGCTCCCACACCGCCCCGTAGATGTGGCTTGCAGGAGCTTTTTTACTGTCCTGCAAGCATGCCGCCCCAGTGTAAAAGCACTCAGGCTTTCACACTTGGGTGCATTAGGAGACAGTTTAAAGGCGCTTTGCAGACTCTGTTTTTAGCGAAAAAACACCTGTAAAGCGCCTCTGGTGCGAAAGGGGCCACAACACCTGAAAACAATTGAGAGTCAGAACTTTAGTACATCATATTTCTTTTTGAAAAGTAAGTTCTGCTGCATATAAGGTCACAGCCCTGCAAAATGTCTATGCAACTTTTGGGCTGACTCAGAATATCTCAGTGTTTTGCCCAGTTACATAGTCCATTCCCGAGAGAGTCTGTATACCAACTTAGCACACATCATTACCATTGGAAAACAAAAATTACTAGGTCTGTAAGTGGCATGTCCCTTATTAACTCCAAAGTGGGGGCCCAAATTCTTTCTTTGCACAGAAATCCTATGTATTCTACAGTATGTCTACCACTGTTAAATCTAATGAAGCTAGAAAACCATGATGGAAATAACATACACATGTACATACAGAAGATATACTTCCACTTCCTCAAATTCATCTTATACATTAGTAGAATAACCTCACATAGACTTTTAAGACAATAACTTTCAGGTTTTGAGCTTTACTCAATAGAATTTACTCTGGAGTAATGATATTTTAATAGCCAGTTACTGTACCTTTTACATGCATACACACATTCCAATAACACACATCCACTTGAAGCACAGGAAGTGATTAATTATGCTGTGACAGAACTGCGTGGGGTCCTCAGAAGTTTATATTGAGGAGGCTTACCTCATTATTAAATCATCACTTCTCACAATAGAATTATAAGAGCAATAACAACAACAACAATAATAAACTCCAGACAAAATTGCCTTAGACTCTGACCGCCTATTTCATTTGTAAGAAAGGCCAATGATTCATACAAAGAATTGAAAACATATTGAACTTTCCTCATAAAAATACATAAAAAAAGATTTTCCCTGATTCAAACACATCTGGAATGGATATTATTGCAGCACTTTGAACTTTTTGACTTCCTACAAAGCTTCAAAATGCCCATGCACACTTTGGACTGAGTGTATGTAAAACAAATGTGACATAATGTATCTTTCCTGAAATATTCCAATATGTGACTTATGGGGTGCAAGAAAATGAGCAGGGGAAAAATGATCATGGAAGATATTTAGCGGGGCTATTCTACAATGCTGAAGAAGATTGCTTCTTTGCACAACAAAAACATTTTAACAAGTTTTTTTTAGTGTACATAGTAAATAGTACATAGTAAATATAAAAAAATATTAGTTCTTACAAGGAGTAACACATCTACCACTTTTCCCACCCAATCTCCTACTGGTCCAAATTCCTTCTTCTGCCTTTCCTACAAAACTGTCACTCAGTCAGGTCTGATATATAACTCTGTACAAATAAGCCTTACTTTTTGTCTTGCAACATTGTACAGGCTTCTCTTCTGTACTAAAACTGGTTATTCTAACCCATTTTCATCCTGTCCCTTTCCCCTTTCTTTTTTATTTTCAACTTGGTGTGTATGTCTTTGGACACTTCTCTCCCTAATTTCCTTAAGCGGAGCAGTCTCTAGACTCTTTGCTGTTTGGTCTTCACCGTGTTTAGAGTTTGTCTTACTTATATAGGTGATGCTCTAACAGCAATCTCCACACTCTCACACACACACACCTTTTTTCTTCATTTTTTCTATGTTTTTACATTATTGATAAGTTCTCTATTATTGTGTTGGTACTTTGCATTTATGGCCTTCCTGTGAGTTCTAGAAGTCTATCTGTACCCTGTTTAGCTGTACAGATAATATTTGTATCTGGCTGTTCAATCTCTTGGAGAATCCTCATTCAGACCAATGTTTGTACCATTTCACTCTTGTATTAAGAACCATGTTCTTATACACCAATCACTTGTAATTTAATCTCTAAAACTGTTTAATAAAAACTTATTTGACCATAAAATCTGTTATTCTGATTTCACTGGCTACTGTGAGCTTCTCACAATGAGCATTAGAAGCAGCAAGTCAGGTAGATCTTGCCTACTTCAAGATAAGATCTACCCTACTAACAACTTGATTCCCCCTCTTTCAGACGGGGGGGGGGGCTATCCCTCGTGTCCCCCTACGCCACTCTGTAGTGCCCAAAATGCTGATGGCGCTGCAGTGGGGGGGTGCGGGTGGGCCCCTTGCGAATTGGGATTGTTGCCCTCCGACCCCTTTGGTTGGGTGGTGCCCCTTCTCGTGAAGGATCCTCCTGTGAGGATATGTTAGTTTTACATGATTATTGCATTGTGTAACTGTATCTCCTTTTACTTGTATTGTTCATTGATTGCCCTGAGTACCTTTTGCTCTATTTTCTGTATTTTCACTGCTATTTTATGTAATGTAAAACCTTTGAATAAACTACGATTATACAAAAAAAAAGATCTACCCTACCATTACTACAACCATTTACTTACCATTACTATGGTGATTTCCACTAGCCTCCAGGTCCCATGCTCAGCCACTGCCCTGCTGCTTACTGAACACAAGAGGTAGCACACTTGGCATGGGTACCATTCAGAGAAAGCTTCGCCTTATCTCACTGTTCTGACTAGAAGAGATGGGGTGGTGACGTTACAGTCTCCAGCTCTTCCAATTAAAGAATGAATTGCATTAACTAAGAAAATGCAAAGCCTTTTCTGAATGACACCCATGCCCAAACAACCTCCTGTGTTCAGTAAGCAGTAGGGAAACCACTGGACAGTGGACCCAGAAACTAGTGGAGACCACTGTAGTAGTGGTGCCTGCTACATGGATTTCCAGCTTCCAGGAGGATTGGCCAAATAGGTTATATGCATAGTTACACTGATGCAAGCTGGACCACTGTAACTATGTAAAAGAAATCCATACCTGGGATTAAATTTTATACCTTTTATTAAAATGCATCTCAACCCAGAACATTTTCTTTCTGTGTTTTGGATATAATAGGAATAGGATAGGACATTTGGCAAGTGATTTATTGCTGTCTGTGTTCCTATTGGAAATGCATCCCTTCTATTAGACCTGCAATTCCCTGTTGATAACTGTACTGCATTTGAAGGTCAGTGGCTGGAATCCGGGGAGCAAGTTACTAGGAATGGTTGTGATGGTGGCACAGTCCAACTCCTGTTACACAGTGTGTGCTTTTTTTTTAAAGCGTTTACTCTTTATATAGGTACCATTGGGCAATGTAGAACATATCACTATCTGAATCAGTGGTCATCCAAATCATCACCATCTGATGTTGCAGATTAATAATCCTGAAATACTTGCAAAAACAAACCTGTAAAGTGCCCTCTAACATCCACCATTTAGCATTCAATATCATAAAATCTTTTTGTGTACCAATGCTCCTAAGCTGAATATATATATAAATATAACAATTAGGTTTCTTCTCTCTACTGTTCCCTTTGTTGTAATCAATTACCTTATGCTGCATGGATATAATTGCCTCCAAATTGAAGGACCACTCCGTGAGATGTATTTGAGTCACTGGACATAGAAAGCTATACTAATGTTTCTCAACATTATTAAATATAACCTGATCACTCTCCACAGAAAATATGAAAAAATATCAGCCGCACTCCTCTTAGTTCCTCCCTTTACACGGGGCGCTGTTTCAACCTCCCTTGAATGGTTTATCTTGACAGCTAGAAACCAGCATCTAAAACGCCCGTTTTGCCGTGGTTTGCATCTAAAACGCCCATTTTTCCGCGTTTCGCATGCCAGGTTTAGCCGTGTTCGCGTCTAGGAGTGTTTTTGAAAATAAAATGTTTTATTTTTTAAAAAAATGGAAACGCCTGTAAATGAAACGCTCCTAGACGTTTCATTACCTTGTTAAGGTGTGTGTACAAGCTGTTTGGCGTTTCAAATGCCTCTGAACTGGCGTCTGAACCCATTTTTTTGCGTTCCAAAAAAAGCCTCTAAACTCAACTGCCTGGAAGCGACCTAAAATGACCCTGTGTAAATGTAATGATAAGATAACATAGAGGAGAGTTCAGGGGCAGTTGAAAAAGCGCCAAAATGCTTTTAAATGTCCGTTTGCCAACAGCAGTGTAAATGAGGCCTTAGCATATTTCCCTATTCCCCTTATCCTTGTAAGCAAGCCAGGAGTGGTGAAATGCATCAAGGAAGGTTGGGTGGAGACAATGCTGTATGCAGTCAATTCATTGACTGTTAAAAAATACACCCAGAGGAGCTAAGCAGAAGTGGAGTGGAGACGGACTATAGTGGATAACATCTAGATCGTCTATGTGTAAAGAGAGGCCAGTCTTGAGCGAAGCTCTGGATCTGGGTGTGTTGCTATAATTAAATAGAACCTATATTAAAATGTCTACTGAAAGCTTTTTTACGTCTTGCTGGAAGCTGAAATACCATCAGTACTGGTAACAAGAACAAGGTATTGAAGCGGAGAACATAGAAAGAAATGAAAATTGTAGTATCTCAAAACAAAAAGTGAAGTACCAACTGTTTCAATCCAATGAAAGGTAAAAACAAAACCGTACTTGCACTTCATTATACTATTGTCTTGATCTTTGCACTACCCATGTACATACATAAAAGATGGAGAGTGCTGTATGCCCCTTACCTTTGCACCTAATACATGGCAATAGTGAAACAGCTACAATGACCAACCAACGGATGCTTAAAACAACACTAAACACAATCCTTATTGCCCAAAGATGAACCATACAAATCCACTACTTAACGGCCCTGTAATATAAATTTCATGATATTGTTTCTATGTTTTTTATGCCTCCTTGCAATGGCCTCCATGAGCTCTTGAACTTTGCCTTTTTTTGCACTCACTTCTGAAATAAGCAGTGCATGTTAGCTATGGTCATAAGCGCTGCTCTATGCTTACTATAAAATCCATAGTCCAAAGTCCATCTTGGAAGTTATTAAGGCGGAGTTCCACCCAGAAATTGTTTTTTTTTTTTGCACCCACTCTTTTAATACTAAATCGATGTAACCTTTTGTTTCCTTACTTTTAGACCACCTAGTAATTACATGTATTTTTTACTCACAATTTCATTTCTCTCACTGCTGGACTTTTACATTTTAGGTGAGGGCATATGAAGCCCATCCTGGGTCTCCTGGCATCTCTTCCTGAAAGAAGTGCATGGTGGGTAACCATCATGCACTCCTCGATCTCGGTCCACCTTAAATCACGTCATTTCCTGTCTGGAAATAACGTGATTTTACAGTGCAGGGTAGCCCACTGACTCCTGGGAAATGATGAGTCACATCTCCCAGGAGGCCAGGCGAAGCAGGAAGTGAGGAGAAGAGCCTAGGACCTAAAGGGGGCAGATTACAGAGACCACCTAGCAACAAGCGACTTAGGGTGAGTATAAGAAAAAAAATTCCTTCAAAGTAAGTCTATATAGGCAAAGGACTTGAATGATGTAAAAAAAAAAATCTCTGGGTGGAACTCCACTTTAAGAGAGTATGGCTATAGTCCTACATACAGAGGGGCCATGCAGAAGAAACATAGCCACCCCCCAGTAGGAAGTCAGATCAAAACAGAAAAGGGAAAAAAAAAGGAATTTGGAGGCGGCAGACAGCACTAGCAGGTACTTTTTTGAGTTAAGAATACATATTTGAGTTTAGTGTTGCTTTAAGCCCATCACTCTGTCAGAGGGTTGTAGAATGTTGCTAAGCTTACTATATTTTTATTAAAAAAAGGACTTGTATTTTGAAATGGTACAACCGTTCCCACAAACAAGTGGCTGCCCCTGAAAATCAATGATAGCAAGTAGGCAAAAACTCCATCTATAAAAATTCTGCTTTAAGATTATGCAATTTGATGCAGGCTCAGAGCTGTGATGGAACTGTATGATTGCTGGCATTATAAATGGTCTGATTAAATATAGTCTGGTTAGATGACTAAGGGCACATATAACTGAATTTACTGGATGGCCTTGCATACCCTTGTCAGACACAGTGGGCTGGAACACATACAGCATCAGGACTACTGAATTTTGCACCTAAATAAACCCATTTATTTATTCCTTGTAAGTGGAAGAAACATAAACCAACTGTAATTTTTACTCTGAAAGGCTGACTGAATCATGCTCCCAGGCCCCAGAAACCACAGTGAGGGATTTAGAGGTTTCAGTGTCACATATGAACGGGCTAGTGTGAGAAAAGCTTTGCAGCTCCAGCCTAACACAGACGTCAGTTTTCCTTACCTTGAATGCACTGCAGTGTTCCGTCCTCCGCTCGTATTGTGAAGGTTTCTCCTGGGTTAACCTGAACTAGAATGACCTGTCAAAATAAGATAAAAGTGGTTCAGAATAATATAACATCTGGTGTCTCTGCTGGGGAACTCATGACTTCATACAATAACATCCCCCATTTAGTCCAGTTGTCCACAGAAAACACTCTACAAAAGGCTAAGGGTAAGGGGAGTAAAAGAAAACAGGCACAAACCCCAATTACATTCTCATTAGTGAACTGCTGCATGACCAAGTGCTCTTTTCCTGTTGGCAAAAAAGTTAATATGCATTTTCTCAGGAAGTAAGATTTATGTGATGGGTGTTCCCAATGACAAAGAATCGGTGTATCGTTACTGTCATTCAAACCATTCCCAGGATTTATCAGCTGCAGTGTTCTTACTGTCCTCAGTTCTTTGTAACATACTACAAGGAACTGCCAAAATGGGTATGAATTGGGAGTCAGTGATGAATGTTGGGAACATTTTGGCAGTACCAAGCAAGATGCTCAGAAACAATACTACAGCTATAATAAGCAGTCCAGTGGGAAGCTGCCAAAGACTTAGAAAGACTTGTTTAAAAAGGCAAAATCCAGCCACACTCAGGCAATCTCTGTCTGCCGAGTGCTTCTTAAATTTGTGAATTCCTATGTGACTGGTGAAGAGAGGGACAGAGAGAGGAACAGATTAGTTCAAGCTCATTATAGAGGGCACAAATGTGTTTAGGACAGGTTTCCCCTTCCAATATAGTCCAGCCAGCCCTATCTATAGACACCCACACACATGAGATTGCCATTTAATTTCTTATTTTTTGATGGCCAGATCCTCTTGGGTCTCCATGGGGCCGATCATTTTATGAAAATGTATGCCATGTAACCTGATTTAAATTAGGAGGAGCGGTATGCTGTATTAGTCACATGTGATTTTTAACTAAATGGTTTGTTTGTCTATATTTTGTATATGCAACTTCAAAACTTGCAAAATTTGCAAAAAAACAAAACCAAAACAGAATGCAACACAAACCATGTTGTGTCGTTATTCATATGCAATTCAAAATTAAGGGTATGGAATACAAACTATACTGCATTCCAAACCAAAGAAGATAGGAAATTTGAGACTGTAGTGTTGACACCTGTTTTAGTTAACTAAATGCAAATGAAGAATAGGAAAAGTAAAAGAAAGGTAGATAGAATGATAAGGCCTCATACACACGGGCGTTTTGGACGCCGGCGTTTGTAGGCGTTTTTTGCAGCTCTCCATATTATTCAATGGCCCTCTAAAAACGCTGGCGTTTGTGAGCCGTAGAGGGCGTTGGCAATAGTGAGCTGTTTTTAGAACGCGGGACCATCACATTCTGTAGCTGTAGCGTTTTGGTGTTTTTTGACGCCAATCGGCAAAACGCTCACTAACACTCGCTAATGCCGTACCGGCGTTAACAAGCGTTTTTTGACGCCGGCGTTTTTAGGTTGAAAAATAGCAGAGGACTGATTTTTTTTAAAAAACGCCTATTGACGCCGGCGCTCACTAATGCTCACTAACGCCGATGCAAAACGCAGGTAAAAACGCTGACGTTTTGCCTATTTTTTCACAGACGCCCGTGTGTATGAGGCCTAAGACTGGCGAGAGACATTGCAAATTTCTTTCCTGCAGCCACAGGTTGCAGGAAAGAAATTTGCACGATTCCCCCATCAGCACAGAAAGCGTAGACAGGGGAATCCCTCCTGCAGGGCCATTGTCTGCTCCCGGCAGGAGGGCAAGAGCGGGGGAAGCCGTCCCCACCGGGGGAAGACAGTGATTATCGCTAGCAGCTATAGAAGCCACTTGCAATAATTGGAAGCAAATCCGGCAGGCTGGTTGTGCCCAAGTTGATTGATCGTCATATCCGGTTTGCAAATATAAAATATGCAAACTGTTTTTCCCATACTCTGGCTATTGTTAATTTCGAAGCATAAAAAAAAAAAATCACCAGTTGAAATAGTTTTTTTAGTAAAATTCGGAGATCTGAAATGTAAAAGGGCCAACCAAAGATCTTTGGGATGTTGAACCCCAAAGATCTTATGTAGTAGTACAAATACTTTGATCCAAAAATGTATTGTTCAGGTCTACCATATATGGAGAACATAAGCCTGTTGTCTAGCAACCTCTGAAACAAAGACCTGTATGACATGGGAACATATGGGCGAGTCTGCATGGTACCAGTACCACCTGGTTAGAATTTTATATGCCAACTTGAGGGTAGTGATATTAATGATTCAAGCGCCAGTAGTTGTCCAATTATCATGTCAGGCTTTGTCTGATTTACTGGCTTTTAAGTCCTGTTCCCATTTTTGGTATGTAAGTGTGCATACTGGGTGGAAATAAACTATGGAAATCAGTTTAAATGTTAAGGGGGTATGGTGGCATGTGTTAAAAAAGTGGTCAGAACTGTGGAGAGGTTTTTGTCACATATAAGCGAAGAAATCCAATGTCTAAGTTGGATATTTTTAAATAATTAAATTAGAGGATGGGGCCTTTACACTTTCCTTAAGGACCAGCCATGGGAGAAAAGAGTTCTTCTCCAAGAGTGAGAAGGCAGAAGTAAAACCATTTGCAGTCCACCAAAAAAAGGTAGCTGGAGAATCAAGTCCAGACTGGAAAAGTGGTTTGCCCATCAGAGATAGTAAAGGAAAGTGGCACTGAGCAGGAAGTAATTTACTGGAATATTAAATTCTCCCCAATACTCAGGCCAGGCCATTAGTTGAGTTTTTATCTTTACCAGATAGTAAGCAGATCATTAGCTGAGTATAGATAGGTAAAATGGAGATTGAGCTGGATACACAAATACTGTAATCCCAGTTGTTTATTAGCCTACTGGAATTTAAAGGAAGACTTAACGGCCTTACATACGGGCTGAATATCAGGCGGTATCAGCTGGTTCAATAGGAACCGGATGAAATTGAGCCCATCTCTTTGAATGAATTTTATTTCCCCGCTGATAACGTTATAATTTTTTTGATTGTACTTAAGAGTTTTTTGTGATATTGTTGTAAATGAATCTTTAGATTTAAGGGATTTTTTGGTTAAGATTATTGATTAGGATTATTGATTTGCCTACATCAATTGCAATAAAGGAATTGATTTACATATTCTATTTATTTGGCTGCTTTGTATAGTAAAATGTTTTGATTTTTGGCTTCTACATATATATTTTACATTTCTGTAAACCGTAGATTTTAACAAAAGTTTAGAAGTGTAATTTTATTTCTGTTAAAATCTACAGCATGTACAGAAATGTAAAATATATAAGTAGAAGCCAAAAATCAAAATATTGTACTATAAAAAGCAGATAGCACATAGAGCAAAAAAAACATTCCCACAGCATCTACAACTGCGAGAAAGGTTTTTTGCTCTATGTGTCCCCTCTCTATATGCCCAAAGTCTTGAAAAGAGAGATTGCAAATCCAAGATCTTTGGGTTGTCACACAAAACAGGAGGTTAGGGTACATTATTCAATAAGTTTGTTCTGCTGACTGCCTATGATGGGAATTTCCCTAATTTTTGCCAGGAAGTAAAGGGAAATTCCTAAGCAGGCCACAGAAAGCAAAAAATAACTTGATAAAGCTTTATGCTTTCCCTATTCCATCCAAAACTTAGTTTATTTATTTTTTTTATTTATTTTAGGTACTTATATAGCGCCGTCAATTTACGCAGCGCTTTACATATATATATTTTACATTCACATCAGTCCCTACCCTCAAGGAGCTTACAATCTAAAGTCCCTAACTCACATTCATACATATACTAGGGACAATTTAGACAGGATCTAATTTACCTACCAGCATGTTTTATCTACAAATACACTTTCATTAAAGCTAAATAGGTGATCAAGTAACATTTTTCATGTAGGTCTTGCTATGAAATTTTGCATATTTTAGATTTTTGTTGGTTTGCAAATGTGCAAAATTTTAAGTCTAGATGTAATTAGATGTTTACCATCTTGGCATAGTTCTATGTTTTACGTTCATAGGAATTTTACTATATTGTTATAGAAAAAAAGAATTATAGGGCATACAAAAACTACAGATATTTTCTTTTAATTTTATAGGGTCATCACATTTAGAAAATATATGGTTCAAAGGATGTTTGTGATTTTTTACAGAGTTCATATAGATAACTAGTGGGAGATCCAAGACATGCTTGCAGGGAAAGCCAAAGTTTTGATCATGCTTGTTTCAGTTCACCACAAAGTATTCCTAATCACCATAGCAATAGATCCTACTCACATCATACATGTCTCCATTATACTGAACTGTTCTCCTTAATACATTAGCCAGCTGGAAAAAAACTTAAACATACATTGCCAGAAAGTCAGGAAACATAGATTTCCAAGCCACGTTAACACTGTAAAAGTGTAGCATCAATTATAATTGAACATCCAACCAGGAAACATATAGCCAAACATATATATAAAAAACACATATTACTGTAAATGTTCAATACATTATATGATGTACTTTTAGGTGCATCAAGTGTAAGTATTTGGTGATGTCTTTATTGCCAGTCTGCTAAGCAGAGCAGCAGTTATATTGGGAGAGGAAGAGGCAATCGGCCTCTGAACATGCTGACAGGAAGGGAAAGCAGACTGACCTCATGGGTGTACTGCTGCTCTTTTGTTGCCCTGCATGCTAGAGTTTTACCTGTGTTCTTTTGATATGCCCAAACAAATACCATTATAACAGGAGGAGTAAACCAATCTTTCACACTGATCGGTATTCTTTCTAAATTAACCAAAGATAGAACTCCTATAAACAGGGTCACTTGAACCAGAACTAAACCCTCCTAGCCTTTTCAGTCAAGGAGGCTGCCATCTTAGCCTCTGATTGATCTTCAACTGCCTTGATGCCGCACATTCTCGGCATTCTGGGAATGTAACTGTTTTTTGAAACCGTTAAATCAGTGGGTTTAGTTCTGCTTTGATTAAATTAAATTGACTCACCAATTTACAGTGGAACTTTATCCATAACAACTCGATCAAAAATAATGTTCTTTAGCAAGGAACATACATTCTACATTAATAATTATGCTACCAAAATGAGTGTGTGCTGTAAATTGCCTTCAGCAGTGTTCCTGTTTGTTCTTACTGGAGGCTGCCATTTTGCTGAAGTCCAAAGCCTCAGCTGTAAATCATAAAGCGGAACTAAACCCATCAATTTGCCAGTTTCAAAAAACTATTTGATTTGATGTGTCCTCAAACTGTCAAACCATCAAATGGCTGATGTCCTAACTGATCACATGTTGTCAGGGAAATAGACCTGGAACGGCTACTGCTGCCCATTTCCAACATGGCCGCGTCCAGCTTCCTGTACGAGTGGGCATGCGCCGACGCACACGAACGAACGTTCCGTCACGAACGAACGTTCCGTCACGAACTCGGGGACGCACAGGGCATGCGCAGTAGCAAACACATTGGCGCCCTTTGGGCTATTTAAACCTGCCACTAACAGAAGGACTTTGCTGGATTATCTCTCAGCTCCCCTGTGATTCCTGTGTTCCTGTTGTCTCCTGATTGATCTCCTGTTTACCAGACTCGGCTTGTCCTGACCTTGCACCTGCTCTCCAGTCCTGATCCTCGGCTTGCTTCCTTGACCATTCTCCTGGCTTGTCCCGCTGCTGGCTCTAACTAATCTGCAATCCTGCGCATCCTTGTCCTGGTGCACCCTTCCAGCTGCTTCCTCTGATCTAACCGTGTATGACCCCGGCTTGCCTTCTGACCTTGTCTCCAGCTGACTCCCCACGGAGCCTTAAGCATGCCGGCAACCACCAGCTGTTCCTGCAACTTCCTGCTACACAGTCGTCTGGAATTACCTGCTGGCGACCCGTGCTTCTTTGGGCGCTGCTCCCCTGTCTCATCCTCAGGGTAGCCGTGCACTTAGCCGCAAGGGAAGCCCTCTAACATCTCGGCCTCACACCTGCTTCCTGACAGTATAATCCAGCCAGAATGCCTGAGGCCGATAGAGGTGCTTCTCCACTGGAGGCTCTGTGTCAACAGGTCGCTTCTCTCACCCAGGCCGTACAGAGACTGCAAGAAGGCTACTTCCAGCTGGAAGGTCGGTTACAGCATCTAGCCGTGTCTCCGGCTCAAGCGGATCAAGCCTCTCCGTCCACCAGCTCTGCAATTCCGGAACGCTCCACCACCCACACCATGGTCGTTCCTCCTCCGGAGCCCAGGGTCCCCACTCCTGAACGTTTTTCAGGAGATCGGAAGAAGTTCAGAGCCTTCCAGAATGCCTGCATGCTGTATCTCGCCCTACAGCCACGGACTTTCTCTCTGGAAACCGTTAAAGTGGGGTTCGTCATCTCTCTACTTTCAGAAGAACCCCAAGCATGGGCCCACAGTCTATTGGAGCAGAAAGACCCTGTCATCAACTCCATAGAGTTGTTCTTTGAAGCCATGGCACGTCTGTACGACGACCCTCAGCGGGCAGCCACCGCAGAGGCCACTCTCCACAACCTTCTACAAGGGAAAAGGCCTGTGGAGGACTATACTGTGGAATTCCGTAAACTGGCAGCTGACACACAGTGGAATGAGGCTGCTCTGCGATATCAATATCGCCAAGGACTCTCTGAAGCCCTAAAAGATGAACTAGCCAGAGTGGCACCCCCGGCTACCTTGGAGGGTCTGATACTACTGGCTACCCAGCTTGACAGACGTATGAGGGAGCGCCGCTCTGAAAGATCACAAAGCTTCCGACCTACCTGGATGCTGCCTAGGGTCTCTCTACCCCCAGCAACGGCACCCTCGGCTGTCTCAACACCTGAAGTAGAACCAATGCAGATTGGACTGGTCCGTC
>BLSH010508625.1:1059816-1072406 GCA_018402905.1 Glandirana rugosa
ATCAGAACTTCCTTTTGCTACAGCAAGACCTGGGAGCATCCATTAAACAAGCCTCGGCCCAATGCACCGCTCCAGAGATTGTCTCACTGAGAAATCAGGAAGGTTTTTTTTGTCATCAAGGGAAGATTTTCATTCCACAATCAGTCAGGATACAGATCCTTAAGACTTGTCACGACCATCCTTTGGCAGGACATTTTGGAGTCCGCAAGACTACAGAACTTATTCAGCGCTCCTTTTGGTGGCCCACCCTGAGAAAGGACTGTAAAGCCTATGTGGACTCATGTACCATTTGCCAACGTTATAAAGGGGCTAACACCAAGGCATGGGGTTTGCTAAGGCCATTGCCAGTTCCTGAACAACCTTGGAAGCAAATCTCAATGGACTTCATAGTGGAGCTTCCCCCATCAGAGGGCCACACAACAATTTGTGTGGTAGTTGACCGCCTGTCCAAGATGGCACACTTTTTGCCCATGATGGGTACTCCCTCAGCCAAAGACACTGCTGATCTCTTCATCAGAGAAGTACTCAGGCTACATGGACTACCTGACAGCATTGTTTCGGATAGAGGGGTCCAGTTCACCTCCAAATTTTGGAAGAGCCTTTGTAAGAGCCTGTCCATAGATGTCTGCTTGTCATCGGCCTATCATCCCCAAAGCAACGGGCAAACGGAAAGAACAAATCAGACTCTTGAGCAATATCTGAGATGCTTTTGCTCGTCCTCTCAAGAAGACTGGTGCTCCTTGCTCCCTTGCGCAGAGTTTGCATACAATAACTCCACACATGCAACTACTCAACAATCCCCCTTTTGGGCGAACTACGGATTCCACCCCTCTTTTCTACCCAGTTCCGTCCCCGAAGCATCAGTACCAGCAGCACAAGACCGTCTAGCATCTATCCAATCTAACTATCGGACCTTACAGGAAACCATGAGGAAGGCACAGGAGGACTACAAGAAGCAATTTGACAAGAGGAGAAGGAGCTGTCCGGGATTCAAGGTCGGCGACAAGGTATGGCTCTCTTCCACTAATCTCAAACTGTCTTGTCCTTCCAGGAAATTGGGACCAAGGTTTATGGGACCATTTGAAGTAAAGAGGGAGATCAACCCAGTAGCCTTCGAACTGGCATTACCCAGCTCTTTCAAGGTCCACCCAGTGTTCCATGTCTCCTTGCTCAAGCCAGTCACTCCAAGTCCTTTTCCTGGGAGAGAAGAAGTGCCGCCTCCTCCAGTCATCTTGGATGAAGATTCGGAATTTGAGGTGGAGACCATTCTGGACTGTCGGAGGAGAGGTAGGCAGAGGCAATTTCTTATTAAGTGGAAGGGTTATCCAGTGGAAGATAATTCCTGGGAACCAGCCAACAACATTCATGCCCCCAGATTGATGCAGGAGTTTCGCACCAGACACCCAGAAAAGTGGGCTCGGCTGGGCATCCGGAGGCTGCCCCTTGGGGGGGGGGCACTGTCAGGGAAATAGACCTGGAACGGCTACTGCTGCCCATTTCCAACATGGCCGCATCCAGCTGCCTGTACGAGTGGGCACGAACGCGGGGACGCACAGGGCATGCGCAGTAGCAAACACATTGGTGCCCTTTGGGCTATTTAAACCTGCCACTAACAGAAGGACTTTGCTGGATTATCTCTCAGCTCCCCTGTGATTCCTGTGTTCCTGTTGTCTCCTGATTGATCTCCTGTTTACCAGACTCGGCTTGTCCTGACCTTGCACCTGCTCTCCAGTCCTGATCCTCGGCTTGCTTCCTTGACCATTCTCCTGGCTTGTCCCGCTGCTGGCTCTAACTAATCTGCAATCCTGCGCATCCTTGTCCTGGTGCACCCTTCCAGCTGCTTCCTCTGATCTAACCGTGTATGACCCCGGCTTGCCTTCTGACCTTGTCTCCAGCTGACTCCCCACGGAGCCTTAAGCACGCCGGCAACCACCAGCTGTTCCTGCAACTTCCTGCTACACAGTCGTCTGGAATTACCTGCTGGCGACCCGTGCTTCTTTGGGCGCTGCTCCCCTGTCTCATCCTCAGGGTAGCCGTGCACTTAGCCGCAAGGGAAGCCCTCTAACATCTCGGCCTCACACCTGCTTCCTGACACATGTGCATCACCATGGCAGTTGCAGTTCAAACAGAAGCAACTTTCTTGGTTGAAAAGGATAGGATGGTATAATTCCACTTTAATGCTGTAAGCATATCGGCCTATACAAACTCAGCAGTGAGTGCCTAAAAATGCCAAGCAACTGAGCATGTGCAGAACAGGGTGAGACAGTGTATTACTGGATGTTAAACAGTATACCGACTTTTAATGTTTTACATAGCTATATCTGCAAAAAGGGCCAGCCTGAAGTGATCTAGCAGGACTTCATTTTTTGACTAAAGTTCCACTTTAAGTGTTTTTCAAAGCAGTTACATTTAAGGTTATGGGCAGCAAGCAGTTATACCAGGATAATGGCTGCATTATAGGGCACTAAATGTAGATTAATGACAAACAAAAATGAATTTAAACAACTATAATATCAGACTGCAACATAACAAAATTGGAAAAGTGAAGGGGGTTTAAATATTATATGAGTGCACTGTATATCCAAAGTTTTAAAAACACAATCAATCTGTATAAAATGGGACTAAAATAAAAATAATAGACATTATAAGATATACTTGTCTAAATTACTTTCCATAACTTCAGCTAAAGAACCATAAATCCAGGGATAGGATTTTCCACTTGACATGACAGGGTGATCCAAGAAATCCGATAAACTTGTAAATAGAAAATACTTTGTCCAGATGATGCACAGATGTATTGATTTTATCCTGATGCTAAAGTAAAGGTGATGAATGCCTTCTACAGAGTCTCTGTAAGACAATGAAGATGCATAGTAGGGAACTAAATGCCCCATCCGGTGGCAACAAAGCACTGACTTTGTGCTGTATCTGTGAATGATGACAGTGTGCTAAGCACTCATTCTTTGGATTGTTTGGATTACCCTGTCACTTTGGATGGAAAATGTATCACCCAATTTATGGGGCTTTTACAGAAGTGAAGAAGAGTCATTTAAACCTATAAATCTTACTATCTATTAAATGTATCCCTAATTTGAACAGATTTATTTGCTTGGACCAAGTCACACTAGTCCCTTTTGAAGCAACAAATCTTATGTACTTTGCTGCATGAAAATGCATAACAAGTAGAAATCCCATGTATTCTGTGCGGCTGGTTAAGAGTGAAAGGAAACTATGGACCCATTCACACCAATGTGGGTTACCATGAGTGCTTACAAAGCAGTTTTATTGTGAGTGCTGTTGATATTCTAGATGTGTTTGTGAATTTTAGAACAATAAAATTAGTTCTTATATTAAATGGTAACCACTCAATTAGGCCTAAACTATATTCTCTGTGCATTGAAGTATAGAAGTTTTTCATTTTTTAATTCTTATCTTATTTTTGAGTCTGTGTTTTAATGCTGAACAGATATAAATAAACTATGTCAGCTTTAATAAATGAGTCCTATCTCTTTTACTTGGTTATGATATGCTAGAAGTTGTTAGAACATTCTTTATAATGCAAAATAAAGAAGTATTCTATAATTCTAACAAATCCTATGAATCATCTGCCAAAAGAAAAAACATTCTTGACATCATCATCCCAAGTCAAGGAAGTCAAAGTCTTGTTGATATCATCTTCCAGAGATGCATTAACCGGATTACTGATCTCATCTCTAGCACACAGATTACTGTAGGTAATTGTTTCATTTGATAATGAGATGACAAGAAACATTGGAGTAATAGCCCTAGTACTTTTCTCACAAAGCATGAATCACTGAAAGTGAGACTGTGAGGTTTGTCACTTTTCTCTACAGTATGGAAACCCACAATTACTTTTCTGTGCAGAAAAATACAGAGATGCTTTAACAATAAGCTGAACTGGACAATGGTGTGGTATATAGTGTAGATTAATATACTAATTTATTCAATTTTACCATTCATCTGGTCTGTGAATGTTCTCATTTATTCAGGTCATGATATATGTAGTAGTAGTTAGTCAAAATCATTGTTGAAGAAGTGGTTGTCCAAGCTACTTCTTCAGTTCTAATGAGTCCCATGAAAATACTCCAGCATTTATACCCAAACAGATTGTCCTGACACCTTTATCCAATTAACATAGAAACTAATACTAAATACGCTCTTCTGTTCAGAAGAACACAACAATAAAATAGGATTACTTGGTTGTTATGGACTGCATTGTAACTCTTTCCTTAATGTAGAACTCCAGCTAAAGCCTAACTAGTCTTAAAAATGCACCCTCCTAACACCTATCCCGAGGGTCAGCAAACCGTCAATCACAAGCTACCCATCGATCGCCGACAGGTAATGGGTAGCTCATGAACATGAGTAGATAAGGACAATCTGCAACTCCATAGATGCTCTTAATCAGTTCAGATTTATTATATCTCCACAAGATACACAGCAGTTGTTAACGGGTTTCAGCCATCATGGCTCACAACGTAGCTCGTGAACATGTCCCTGTGTTGCTGACCCAGTCTTCTCCTCAGAAATCCAGGGAAAGCCTCTGGAATCACTCAGGCAGGTTCGGGCTCTTCTCTGAACATGCCTGAGCTGTTGCTTTTCCTTGCTAATCATGTGGTCACATGATCAAAAAGCTCCTGATCACAAGTAGAGACCATGAGCTTTCCGTTACCCAGTGGTAACTGTTCTGGGAGTGCGCAGGGCACACAGCTCTGCTTACATTCTGGTAAGCATATATGCGGCCTCTCTGCATTGAGGCCCAAACCAAAAAGAGGCCTCATATATGCTTACCGATGGTGCAAAGATGTTAAAGAAAACAAATTATCTATGCCCAACTTTGTTCGGATGGGCACTTGCACCTGACCTAATCACAGGCTGCCTTTGTTTAGGCATCTGCATCTGCCCCAAACTGCATCTAGGCAGCCTATGAAGGTGAATGCAGATGCAGCTGCTGCAAGGACACAGCCACGTGTCAAAATGTGACAGCCATGTACTGAACATGCAGAAAGGGGAGGAATAAATCAGGCCATTTCTGTTACTGAGTGCTGATTACTGAGAGCACTGGGACTAATACATTTATAAAATAAAAACATGTCACTGAAAGCATCAGACTTTCTAGGTCAACAGCACCTGCGGTGAAGTTTTGTCTCTATAATACGCTGAGGGGGGCGGTATACATCTCTTTAACTTTCTTGGCAAGACTATTAACAGAGCTCTGCAAACTTAAGCAAAAAGCACATCTGCCACTTCGAGTAACATCCACAAGGTGACCGCTGTCAGTTTTTTTTTTTTAATATTGCATTTTCTTCCATAAATTAAATCCTGTAACAAAATTATTTAATAATAATTTTAATTAGCAGTCTTGCATCACACCACAAATGAACATTCATACAAACTGATGAATTAATCTCCAGTTCCTTGCTCTTTTGACATTTGTAAATGCTAAATCATACATTGTGTAGTCAATCTAGCCAGGTTATTAAAGGCAATTGTAAGACAAACCAGTGCTTGTTAACATTTGGTACCCAGAGCCTCTTCTTCACAAAGGTTTAAATTGCTGGTAAGGTCAAGCCTTAGCCTCTAACTGCTTATACAAGTGTAAAAATTAATAAAAAGGACAACAGGCCTTTTTCAAGTGACCTATTCTATCAGGTACAGGCACAGTTTTGCAAAGAAGAAGCCTGATAAAAGTATTTGACCTGAAGCCTTACATAATTACATAAAAGTCACTTTGAATGGTCTTGTTGGTGGTGCCATCATCATTTTTTTTTTGTTTGCAATGAATAAAAAAAATTAACAAAAAACCCTTATCATTCCAAAAAAAAAAATAAAAAAATGTGGCTTTGCACATTCAACGATAAAAAAAAGGTTTAAAATACTTTAAGCAACAATGATTGTATATCAGTTGCAGCTCCTGCCCTGGACCTCTGCTGCTTGTTCCAGGTCACTCTGTACTTGTTGATGTAGAGGTACAAGGGGAAAGGCTAACGTTGCCTGCCCTGCTATATAAATCATGTTCTCAAATGATTACACTATCCACTCATGGGTCATGTTCCCCAAGAAAATATAATAAAATGGCGATTACATCTCTATAATAACAGGGTTGTACTGAGGTAAGATATGTGTTTTTTGCATTGCGCTCTGGGACCTAATATAGATAAGTGTTTATTTCACACCTGAATATATACTATTACGGGAGTAATCCAAATAGAGACTTTAGGGGCCCATTCACATCAGTGAGCTGTGGTAACACATGTGCTATGCGTGAATGCCATTTCGAATGGCAACCAAAACACCTTCCCAGTGCACCCGCTTGCAGCGTTTTCAGCAGTGCACAGCAGTGTGTTATTTTGTGTTGTGTTGCTGAAAATGTTTAAAGGTTTGCCCCCTCCATTCATAGTTCCTGTACTACCAGCTGTATGAATGGAGCAGTTGGGTGAAAAGGGCGGGTATAGTTGGATTCTCTTGATGAGTGCCTGTCACAGCCCTCTGGTTATATTAACTCCCATGAGGCATGAGAGTAGGAACATTTTAAAGAAAGGCGCACACAGCACAAGGGACACATCTCACTGAGTAATGTCCCTCAATCTGTTTTTTAGCAGTATTAATAAGCATGTTTTTATCGCACTGCAGCCGACTGAGCGGGTGTGAATTGACCCCCAAGAGAGATAAAAAAAATCTTTCAATACAGTAGACGTCTCCCCTAGACTCCTTGATGCAAAATGTGAGCCAGGGGCTCAAAAAGGGCAACACCTACTGTGGGAACACCTCCATTGGTGCAATGAGGGGGAGGTTAGCAAAAGATTCTTGAAATAAACCTTACACATACCTGTTCTATTCAAACTGAAAGTTGAAATACAGGAGTTACCTTCCATGACAACCAAAAGTCAAAATAATCAATACATCCAGAGATACGGGCACCCAGTGCTAGGCCTACTTCTTCCACCCCTTCAGTTCCTCTAAAGCCCTACTCCAGGATAAAGGTGAGGTCGGTGGGAGGGAGAGGTGGTGAAAGGTTACTTTTATCCTGCAGAGGGGTTTTAATGTGCATATTAAACCCTAACCATAAGCTTCTCTTATTTTTCCCTTTTGGAAGCATTTTGGTATTATATCTGTTCGATAAGTGCAAAAAACCCACTGATCTTGTCAGAGATGTCCTTTGCCCACTTTCTGTGATATCTCAAGGAGCCCTCATAGTTCTCATCTTGGACGTCAGCATGATTAGCATTTATGTATGTAATAATCTGAGTGTGAGAGTGGTTGGGTCATTTAGCAAAAGACAAATGGGAGGCCTGACACCACGCAGTTGACGAAAAATTTGTGCTCTCAGCCCACAGCTTAAAGTGGAAAAAGCATCACATTCAAAAACTGCAATGTCTCTTCGACAATAAAAACAAACCTACCTGTTTGCTTGCAGTCTTCTTTAAAATGTACTCTGAACTGTGCAAGCAGAGTCCAGTTTACTTTTTTGGCACATTGCTTGTGAACCGAGATAACTGCACAGGAGTAGTGTCATCTCATGCCAGCCAATGAAGATGGCTGCAGCTTGGCACCTGGAAGAAGTCAGGTAGAAGATGCCAGCACCTGTGAGTGAAGTTGGACCATTGAAGGATTGGCAATTATCACAGAGTTTAGCTCCACTTTGCATTTCTGACAGATCAATGGGTATTTTTATATACTTGAAGGGTCTCTAAAAGGTGAAAACATGGGAAATGTGCATGTATTGTAAAGTCGTACTGCATATGTCTTCATTTTTCCTTGATATATGTGATGGTTAGTGTTACTGGAGGTAGGAGGGGGCAGGGCTAAGTTTGACACTTCAACTGCATCTTTAGATGTCAAACTTTGACATGCGATGTATCTATGCAGCCGCTGTGTGTGCAACCACTTCTATGGGCTACCTGCATGCAGCTGCAAGGTGTATGCACAAGTATCAGCCAGAGGCTTTGCACAGAAGATGGGCCTAATCGCCTGTTTGAATGAGCCCTAAAGCAGACAGTTCATTCAACTGACAACAATCTGATATAACTAGATATCTGGCTGGATACTGGGGACAGCTGCTAAATTTTGACCAAAAACAATGCATATTACATATTGGTCATTTTTACAGCCTTTTTTATTTTTTGTACAGGCTTTCTGAGCATTTTTGCTTGAGTGTTTTCATTTTTATTATCTTTAATCAATGGGCAGTTGGTTACTAGGGAACAAAATGTACAATACGTGTGTCTTTTCATTGCTTTCCCCATTGAAGTCTATTGGGGCCAATATTGCTTGAAACTAAGAAGAAGCTCATGTACTTTTTTGAGCTACAAGCTACAAAACAACACTACGCTGAGGCGTGAACAAGCACAACTGAAAGTCAAGCGAATTTGGAGGTGTGAATGGGGCTTTCCTCTGGAGTGCATTTATTTTATAACCTATAGCCTGCATATTTCTGCTTATAAAAAGTCTCAATATCTCCCATAAAAGTGGAAACTCCGGTACAGCCGAGATGCCTGAATCTAAATGGCTGTTTCTTTTTTACCTTCATGTGTCATTTTGAATGATTTATTGGCATGAAACTGACCTATGCATTACATAATGTAGACTTCTTATTACAATGAAATATATATGTATGTGCGTATTCTCATTCCTCAACCTATGGACTATTTTTTATTTCTCGGATAAGAAACAGATGATTTAGAGACAGACAATTTCATTTTATACTTCCAATATAAATACTTCTTAGGTCGGGAGGAAATAGCTCTCGCAGTGAGACATCTGAACATTCATCAAAGCAAACTCACTCAAACTGTCACCATCCAGCACTTCAATGATTTGACGACTACCCAGCACAGCTCCCCGGTACTATGATCTATGGAGTTTTATCTTTAAATGTGTATTCATCTGAAATTTAATTTCATATAAACTGCACTTAAGTCAATTCTTTTTTCCATTCTATCAATTAATACCAAATAGTGTACATTGTGAATTTTTCCAAGCAGCTGCTGTCAGACCTTTCCAGTAGTTGTCTCAAATTGCATTGGTTTCCAGTCATATTTATTTATTTTTTATTGTTGTTGCAGTATAAAGATATCCTTCTTCTAGGGTTGGGAAGTTACCACTGCTGGGAAATGTATGGTATAAGGTTGGCACGATGGGAGATGCAGTTTTACAAAGGCTGACTGGAAATATAAATCAACTATGACATACAGCCTATATTGTAACCCCAAGGAGCAACACTCTGAAATTGCAGCACTACTGCTAAATTTTCATAATACTGGTAGCTTAGAGCAAAATTAAAGCGAGTCTATCATAAATTCAGGCAATCAAAGAATATGTAAATCTAACAATTAACTTTTGTAACTTGCTTCTTTTTAGTCTGTTAAATAAACTAGGGTTTTGTTACATGAGCTTATAAATGCACAACAAAATACCTCTCAATCATCCGCCCTTCCTCAATTCATAGATCACGTTTCATTCATAGAAGCTGTATTGGCTTCCATGAATGGAAGAGTTTGGTGGAGGGGGGGGGGGCATAGTCGTGTACTCTTGATGAGTGCCTGTCACAGCTTCCTTAGCTCTATTAACCCCCCCCCCATCACAGCAGTAGAAGATTATGACAGTGGCGTGCGGTATCAGAGGAGGATGATTTCTGCCAAACCAGGATACAAAAACACAAGGAACACATCACATTGAAGGTAAATAATATCCCCTGTGCTAATTTTTTTATTAACTTTTTTCTTTAGCTAAAGTATAACTAAAAAGCAAAATGTTTTGTTTGTTAAAGCCCCATACACATGGGCCAAATGTCGGGCGGCATCGGGTGGTTCAATATAAAGCAGCCGACATTCAGCCCGCGTGTACTGCAGCCGGTCCGATAGAAGTCGGCTGTTCGGCTGGCTCCATTCAAAGGGTCATTACCAAAAAAGGTCTACTGACCGGCTCCCAGCCAATGGCTGAGAGCGCTGACTGGAGTGTTCTGGAGGGGGGAGGGAGGCGCCCCCCTGTCAGAACACAATAGTACAGCAGCAGAGATTGGTGTGCTAACATCGAATTGTTTGTACAGCGGCTCCCACCTGAGCTGGGCTGAACAAAAAAAAAGCTAGCAGTCTGTACTAGGCTTTTCTTTTGGATAGAGGGGATAGGGATTGGAAACCCTGTCAGTTCTTATTTCTGTATGTGTCCCCGTTAGTAAGCAAAAGTCAATGAAAATCACAAATTTTGGGTTGTCTCCAGAAAAGTAATAGAGGGGAAATCTTCCAATGGGGACACAAGTTCTGGTGATCTGGGGGTCCCCAAGGAATTGCCTTAATTGGCAGAGATTTCCTTTCACTTCCTGTTTTAGCTTTGGGACAGGAAGTAAAGGCAAATCTCTCCAATGAGACAAAGAGGACACAAATAAAGGAAATAAAGGCAGAAACTATGAGGGCTTGGCCTGGTTGTGCTGGTGGGCAAGGTGGCAGACTGGAATATTTTTTATACCCCGCAATGTGCTATTGACAGACCACAACATGATGTGTGGATGGTGATTAGCTGCCCCTGTCAGTCCTAACACCTTAGGCTGTAACCTATGCTGGCTATGCAGTAATCTGGCCCTGCTTAAGACATCAGCCTGCATTTCTTTAGAAGTTCTACTAATTCCTTATTCTAGACAAAAAAAAAAATTCCACAAGCAGACCAAAACGACATATTTAAGTCATAAAATTGCTAAGGATTGCTGAAAGAAAAATACATTTTTTTAAAAAATATAAGTGATATGTCTCCATTGAAGCTGGAGAGCCAAAGTAAACAAACGCATGCTAAACGCTGTACTCCCTCCAGTCTCTGATCTGCAGCATCTTCCAATAGCTCTTTCTAAATCATAGAGTCCTCTATGACATCTGTTATATATTATACAATTCTATTAAAGGCTTTTACATTTCATACTGTATTTAACCCATGTACAAAAGGAGGGGAGAAAAACTCCAAAAGGAAAAAAAAGATCACATTTTAAAATGATGACCATTGCAAGATGTAGTTTACAACTTAAACCATTTAAATGGATACCTTCACATTATTAACAGTATGGGATCAAACAACCATAAAATTATGATTTAATATTGTGGCTAGGAGAAAAACGAACTAAAGGGAGATTTAACAAAAGAAAAAAAATATACCACATTTTCCTAAATGGAAAATTTAGCAGAATCCAGAATAAATAAAAAAAAAAGAATATTCAGCAAGATGCACCAATGAATTGTTAACATAAATAGGGTAGAAGAAGTCTGAAAAAAATGTTCACAAAAAATAGCATATCAGAACCAAAACCTGAGCTATACGTATACAGCCTAAATCCACATCAAAAAGTACTGTCATTGTAGAAGAGCAACATCTCTATGAAGATGTCTATGGGGGAAAGCAGTTTCTATTGAGGCCACAGTCTACATGCTAGATAGCTAGGTAGCGTAAACCTCATAATGCAGGACACAGAATGGGAGTTAATTTGTGTTAAGGCTTAATTCTAAGATTAGATTGGTTTGGCTTAGGGTTCAGTGCAGTATTTTAGGAACAAAAGTGGTTGTAAAGTTTTTTGTTTTTTTTTAAATAACAAAACTGTCATACTTATCTGCTCTGTGCAATGGTTTAGCACAGAGCAACCCTGATCCTCCTCTTATGGTGTCCACCACCGAGGCTCCTGGCACCTCCTCTTCTTCATTGGAAGCCCATTCCTAGGGGTGCATACGCATAGGCTTGATGTAAGCTGGGCTGTGTGTGTCTCACACACAGTGCGACTCAGCCCCATCCCTCACTCCCTTTTCACTGCATTTGATCGACAGTAACAGGAGCCAATGGCTCCCTCAGCACTCACTGAGTCCAGTGAGGAGGGAAAGAGAGAGCAATGCCGCAGATACAGAGCCATATTGAGATCAAGCTTGGATAGGTATTTAGAGAGGCTGGAGGGGGAGGGGGGGCTAACAATAGAAGGTTTTTTTACCTTAATGCAGAAAATGCCCTAAGGTAAAAAAAACCTTCAGAGGCATACATCTGCTTGTACTGTGTTTGATGAAAATCTTTTGTTTTCCTCCTGCAATTTACATTTCAAATGTTCTTAACCTCTGCTTCTGTTTTTTTTAGAGTAGCTCCATTCCATTGCAGGCTCCCCTGGAGCCAAAAAAAGAAAATGGGCGATCAGGCAGGAATTTTATTGCAGAAGAGACATGCTTTGTCTCTTCTGCATTAAAGTTACTTACCTGCCCATGTGTTGATCCCCACTAAACTTGCTGTTTTTAAATGTATTTTTATTCAAAAATTTAAGGCTCATTCACACAGGTGTGCAGTCCTGTACAGCATGAAGAACCATTTATCTTTTTCAAGTGGCATAGAACTGAGTTCAGACAGCCTACATAAGTGAATGGAAATGTGGTGGCAATATAGAAACATAGAAAAGTGACGGCAGAAAAAGACTGAGTAGTCCATCGAGTCTGCCCCTTTTTATTTTTAATTTTTTTTATTTATTTTTATTTTTATTTTATTTATTTATTTTTATATATATATATATATATATATATATATATATATATATATATATTTTTTTTTTACATTAACCT
>BLSH010508625.1:1076913-1092605 GCA_018402905.1 Glandirana rugosa
GTCATAAACTAAAAGTGATACTGTTTCGTCGTTAGGTAGGTAGTAAAAGGGAACGTCACGGATCTTACATTACACAGTAAAGTGAGACGACGTCTCTGTTTCGCTGTCAAAGGTCTGATAAGCAACGATCTAGTTCGTCGACACATGTAAGAAGAATCAAACCCAGTACAGAGTCTTATCAAAGGCGTTCTCGTACGTAACGATGGAACGATCGGTACCGAGTCGGAACAGAAAGTAGGATTGTCCGGACCGTATCTCAAAGTATTTGTAAATAAGAATAACGAAAATTGTTGACAAGGAGTACACACCAGTAACATATTGTCCGACCCAACTATCTTACCTGAACTACATGAAATCACGGTAATCGGTATGGATAGAATATGGGACTGGGCACTAAACAACAATGTCCGGTAACTTGAGTGATACGTAAGTAACAAGCACCGGTGTAACTGTCGCTTTGTCTCTGCAGCAGAGTGAAATGACACATTACATTCTAGGCACTGCAAGGGAAAATGATGGATGGATTGCTGCTTTGTCATAGTGAAAATCAAATACTGTGTGTACAATGTATTGTGGTCAGCAGTGGAGGCTTAAGCAGGATGGATGCTCCAATTCACAGATGAACTAATCCACAATGTCCACAGCTGCTTCTCCTAAACATTGCACACACACTGCTTATAAACTGTTTGTAAATTAGACTTAGTTATTGAAACATATGTATTGGGATGTAGTTAGTGGCTGCGGGCAGATCTTGTTGCTGCAATGTGGGTGGGAGTCATAAGAGAAGCAAATGCTGCTATTGATTCTTTTGATGAGTCTAAATTTAGAAAAGTAGTAAAGTTCAGATACATAAAGTATAAATTGCTTATCCAAATATTTAGTAAAATAGAATATATACTTCCTTTAACTTATATTGTATATATTAATTCACTGTAGTTGACATTATTTTGAACAGAGCATGCATCTGTATAAATGTTTTACAGATCACTTTTACTTCAGCTAAATGCTCACAAAAAATATCAAAAGTCACTCCCTCACATGTCCAGCAATCTCATCTGTGGCTGGCGATAAACATGAACACATACACTGCTGTGCAAACGTTTCAGGCAGGTGTGGAAAACTGCTGTAAAGTAAGAATGCATTCAGAAATAGAAGTGCTAATAGTTTATTTTTATCAATTAACAAAATGGAAGGTAAATGAACAGAAGAGAAATCCAAATCAAATCAATATTTGGTGTGACCACGCTTTGCCTTCTAAACAACATTAATTCTTCTAGGTACACTTCCACACCGCTTTTGAAGGAACTCAGCTGGTAGGTTGTTCCAAACATCTTGGAGAACTGACCACATATCTTCTGTGGATGTAGGCCAGGGGTGCCCAACCAGTAGCCCGGGGGCCACATGTGGCTCGCGGAGCCCTCTGATGTGGCCCATGACCTCCTGCTCTGGGATGGCTGGTTGACAAGTCCAAATTGCGGGTTCCCGACCCATCATCCCAGAGCATCAATGTTATGAATGAAGCTGGTAGTAGAGGAAGCAAGTGGCTGCGGAGCAGAGTTGCATAAGCCAATGCTTCCTGTATAGCAGGGATATGCAATCAGCGGACCTCCAGATGTTGCATAACTACAAGTCCCATGAGGCATAGCAAGACTCTGACAGCCACAAGCATGACACCCAGAGGCAGAGGCATGATGGGACTTGTAGTTTTACAACAGCTGGAGGTCTGCTAATTGCATATCCCTGCTGTATAGTGTCGCCTCCAGTGACAGGCGGAGTGATACCAAGTGCACTCTGGCTGGGTCAGCAACTGCGGCGATATCTGAATGGAAGACTGATATTAAAGGTAAGTTTAGTACTAAAATCACAGTGTATATGTGGGCATATCTGTTCTGCAGTGGTTACTGGGCTGCTTCCAAACTAATTTGCATGTGCAGTGCACCTGTGGGTTACCTGCACTGAGCCATAGACTTCTGTTATTACCTGTGGGTTTGGTGCGCTTTCTGAAAGTGCACCACACCTGCAGGATATAATAGAAGTCTATGGCAAAGTGCAGCTAACCCGCAGGAAAGCCACAGGTGCACTGCGCTGCACCCGCAGTGTGGTTAAATGGCAGGGCATCAGTGTGAAAGCAGCCTTAAGCCCCTTTCACGCGATCGGTCCGACCCAATCAGACCCTCCATTCACCTCTATGGAGCATTAAATATAAACAGACTTGTGTTTGTTTACACCCGCCTACCTCCAATCCGATCCGCTAAAAAAAAACACGATCAGATCTGTCCCCTTCCATCTGGGCGGATCGCATTGGAGGGCCCATAGAGTAGGCAGGCTGTGTCCATGTACGCTCTGCATATGCGGAGTGGACACAGACCTGTCATCCGCCCACTCCACTCATTGTGGCTCGCGACTGGTTACCAAGTCGCTTAAGTGGCCCTCAATCTTCAAAAGGTTGGGCACCCCTGATGTAGACTGTCTCAAATCTTTCTGTCTCTTCATGTAATCCCAGACAGACACAATGATGTTGTGATCAGGGCTCTGTGGGGGCCAAACAATCACATCCAGGACTCCTTGTTCTTCTTTACGCTGAAGATGGTTCTTAATGACATTGGCTGTATGTTTGGGGTCCTTGTCCTGCTGCAGAATAAATCCGGGGCCAATCACACACCTCCCTGATGGTATGGCATGATGGATAAGTATCTGCCTGTATTTCTCAGCACTGAGAACTTCACTGATCCTGTTGTAGAAATGCCCCAAACTTGAAAGGAACATCAACCATGCTTCAAGTGATTGTACAGTTTTTTTTTTAAAATAACAAACATGTCATACTTACCTGTTCTTTGCAAGGGTTTTGCACAGAGTGTCTCCGATCTTCCTTTTCTGGGGTCCCCCTGGTGGTGTTCCTGGCTCCTCCTCCTCATTGAGTGCCCCCACGGAGAGACGCTTTCCATGTCGGCTCTCGTGTGGGCGCGCTCCCGAGTCCTGCTACTGCACCCATTGACACAGACAGCAGGACTCGGCCCTGTCCCCGTGTCACTGAATTTGATTGACAGGCTCCCGCTGCTATCTATCTGTCCAATGAGGACCCAAGACAGCGGCTGGAGCTGCTGGGCTCGTTCTTGTCACTGGAACGAACGGGTTTAGGTAAGAAAAAGGGGGGGGCTCTGGGGGGCTGCTGCATAGAATGCATTAAGGTGAAAAACCATGAGACTTTATAACTCCTTTCACTTTATAACTCCTTTCATTATTGTGAGCCGAGCTCAGTGCACTGTTTAATTGGGCGACTATGTGGCAAATGAGATTTAATGTTGATAAATGTAAAGTTATGCACTTGAGGGCTAAGAATATGCATGTATCATACATACTAGGAGGAGTTCAACTGGGGGAATCCATAGTGGAGAAGGATCTGGGGGCTTTGGTAGATCATAAGCTTAATAATGGCATGCAATGCCAAGCTGCAAATTGCTAAGCGAGCAAAATCCTTTTTTGTATTAAGAGAGGTATGGACTCCAGAGATAGAGACATCATTTTGCCCCTGTGCAAATCTTTAGTAAGACTTCATCTGGAATATGCAGTTCAGTTATGGGCACCAGTTCTCAAAAAGGATATCAGGGAACTGGAGAAAGTACAAAGAAGGGCAACCAAACTAATAAGAGGCATGGAGGAGCTCAGCTAGGAAAGATTAGAGGAACTGAATGTATTCTCTCTTGAGAAGAGGAGATTAAGGGGGGATATGATCAACATGTACAACTACATAAGTGGTCCATATAGTAAACTTGGTGTTGAGTTATTCACTTTAAGGTCATCTCAAAGGACAAGGGGGCACTCTTTACGTCTAGAGGAAAAAAGATTTCATCTCCAAATACGGAAAGGTTTCTTCACAGTTAGAGCTGTGAAAATGTGCACAATAGATTGCTTTAAAAAAAGGCCTGGATTCTTTCCTTAATGCACATAACATAACTGGCTACTAACATTTATAGGTAAAGTTGTTCCAGGGAAAATCCGATTATCTCTTGAGGGATCAGTAAGGATTTTTTTCCCCCGCTATAGCAAATTGGATCATGCTTTGCTGGGGTATTTTGCCTTCCTCTGGATCAACTGTGGGTGACGGATTGTGTACATGGGATTGTATGGTTATATATATATATATTTTTTTTTTTTTACTGGTTGAACTAGATAGACTTGTGTCTTTTTTCAACCTGACTATGTAACTATGTATTTATTGTACCACTCTCCAGCCCTTCGGTGAACAAACAGCCTCCTGCTACAGCCAAATCTTTCAAATTTTGACTCATTCCAAAGCACCTGCTGCCATCACTAAGCCTTGTTTCCATGTTGGAGGTATGGCTTTTTGGTCACAACTCTTCCATGAAGACCTCTTCTAGCCTGACTTCTCCAGACAATAGATGGGTGTACCTGGGTCCAACTGGTTTCAGCCATTTCTGTGCTGATGGCACTGCTGGACATCTTCTGATGTTGAGCAGTGATGCATGATGTCTCTTTCATCTGATGCATTAAGTTTCCTTGGCCGACCACTGCATCTATGGCCCATTTCTTTGTCATTCTTCAAAAGAGCTTGAACAGCATATCTTGAAACTCCAGTCTACTTTGAAATCTTTGGCTAAGAGAGACCTTGCTGATGCAATATATCTACCTTGTGTATTGTTGCTGTGTTCAGTCTTGCCATGGTGTATGACCTGTGACATGCATAAGTCTCACCTTAGAATCAGAGTTTGGCGTTCCTCACCCAATTTTAAGTCTCGTAGACAGCTGCTTGTTAATTACATTTTTTAAACCTACATATCAAATAGATTATCATTACCATGCACTTGGAATTACTGACTAATCATACACCTGACTCAAATCCTACAAAATCCCTGACTTTGTGCAAATGTACGAAGTGTGCAAGTGTAAGAAATGAATGCTGGTTTGAAGCAGAAGGGTAGTCACACCAAATATTGATTTGATTTAGATTTTTCTTCTGTTCGCTCACTTGGCATTTTGTAAATTGATAAAAATAAACAATTAAATAAACAATTAAAAATACATATTTTTGAAAGCATTCTTACTTTATCACATTTCTTCACACCTACCTAAAACTTTTGCACAGTATTGTACATGCCATACACTAAATGCGTTCAAATTCGACTGATTTATATCAGATTTAGTCATGCACAAGGATGAACAGTTAGTCAAACCTCGACAGCTTCAGCCCAAGAAGAGTCTCCAGATCACACTGGGTAACAGAACAGTGGTTATATGTTAGCTGTATACATCTTCTACGTGTTTCATATTCAATCATGTCTTTCTTGAAGGTACCTTAACCACTTGCTGACCGCAGTCTGGCGGCGACAGAGTGGCTCTACATCGCAAACCGCCGTCATATGACGGCGGCTGCAATATCTCTCAATGTGAGCGCGCGCCGCCGGACGCAGACTCGATCGGCGCCGGCTACCCACGATGGCCCCCCGCAGTGAAAGAATGGAGGTCCATGTAAGTGAACACGGATCTCCGTTCTGTTAGAGGGGGAAGGGCTGTGATTACAGGCTTCCTGTATATGGAAGCCATGATCACTCCCTTCCCCCAGACAGGCCAGCCCACATACAGTTAGAACACGCCCAGGGAACACAGTTAACCCTTAGAGCGCCCCCTGCAGGTTAACCCCTTCCCTGCCAATGGCATTTACACAGTAATCAGTGCATTTTTATAGCACTGATCGCTGTATAAATGCCAATGGTCCCAAAAAAGTGTCAAAATGGTGGTCCGACATGTCCGCTGCAATATCGCAGTACCGCTAAAAATCGCAGATCACCGCCATTACTAGTAAAAAATAAAAAAATAAATAAAAACCCCAGAAATGAATCTCCATCATCCGTAAATGCAACTTTTGCGCAAACCAATCAATAAACACCGATTGCGATTTTTTTGTTACCAAAAATATGAGGAAGAATATAAATCGGCCAAAACCGATGGAAAAAAATTTTTTTTTTATATATTTTTTTGGATTTGTGTTTTAGCAAAAAGTAAGAAATTTAGTTTTTTTTTGCAAAATTGTCGCTCTTCTTTTGTTTATAGCGGCGATCAGAAATGAAGGAGACGTGATCAAATACCACCAAAAGAAAGGTCTATTTGTGGAGAAAAAAAGGAAATAAATTTTGTTTGGGTACAACGTCGCACGACCGAGCAATTGTCAGTTAAAGTGACGCAGTGCCGATTTGCAAAAAGTGCTCTGGTCCAAAAGTGGGAAATCCTTCCGGGGTTGAAGTGGTTAAAATATCCAATTTATCGGCAGATTTGATCTAAGAGCAGTGGTTACATGATGGTCACATCTTCTACATGTTTCATATTTAAACATGTTTTTCTTGCAGGTGCCTTACAATGTCCAATTTATCAGCAGATTTGGCCTAAAACAATCCATTGAGTCCAAAAATCTGGATTGACAAAAACGTGCGGTTGCCACTATTGACCTTTATCTGACAAAGTGCACTTATTTGTTTTGTACCTTTATCCTAATATAAATTAACTCATCCCTTCCTCCTGTTTGTTTACATCCAGCGCCACGAGTCTCACACTCCTGACTATGCATTACAGCCCCATGCACGTCTGTAGGGCCATCTTCCTTTGTCTCTGTCTTTGGGACACATAAGCACAGCAAGAAGAGTGGGGCTTTATGTAAACAAACACCGGCTGCATCTGTGGATGGGACAGGTGGGTTTGTATAGATCAGGGCAAGGGGCAAGAAGGATAAGTGCACCTTGTCTTAAAGTGCACTTATCCTTTAAACTCTTCTATTCCTACATTCCTCTGATCAACCTAGTGTTTAATCCATCATTTTAAGATTTTCTATAAATAAACATCTATTATTGAATTATATTAATTACTTATCATTGAGGAAAACTGCACAGGAAACACATCTACCATCTATAAATCTAATTAGGATGAACTAGAATTTATTTATTCTTGATTAATCATCTCATTTAATTAGACAAGAATAAAATGTAGATGTTGTGTAAGGATTATATTAAATATGGCTTTAATTTAAAATGCAGTGAAGTACAGCTTATACATGTTTACCAGTTATTAAAAACATCTGCTGGACCAACAAGCGTATAAAGTAGAAGGAAAAATAAAACCGAAATGTAATACCTGCTTTATTGTAGTGTTTATTCTAAAAAAATAACAATTTCTTACGCTTTATTTAGACACGCAGTTGGGGGGCAGCATCCCCCCCGAAGGTGCAATAGGTAGCAGGCGGAGGTGTTTACACATTGAAGTGTGATGCTTCAATTCGCTCCAGGGGCAAAGTTTACCCAACATCTACCAGTTGGCGGGCAGCAAGCCTATGAATACTACACATTCAAATAAATGGGAAAGGGTTGCAAACGTCCTGCAACCGCATGCATTGCACATTTGATGGCAAAAATTGGATTAAAACAGGCAGTGAGGAGGCGGTGCATCACTTCCTCACCGGCTGTCAGTAGCCTCTAGAGTGAGATCTGAATGCAGATTGGGTGGTTTAGGCGCATGTCTAAATCTAACCATAAAGTGTATGTATAGTCAAAATTATCTTTATTTTTTAGTTTTGAAAAGAGTGGGAATGATCAGAATCTCCATTAAATGTATTCTGGTGTCTGTACCCCCACTAGGTAGATTTAGCCTCTCTGTTTTTCCTGATTTTACAGCTGTCAACAGAACAGGAACACAGAGGACATTTTTTAATTGAACAACTGTCTAAGAGGTAAATTCATTTTTTTAGAGACCTCCTCTACCCTCCTGTTGTGTCTCTGGGGGAGGGAGTGAAGGTCAACCTTCCTATTCAGATAGAGACAGCAAAATATAACATGACAGGGGTTCAATCCCACCCATACACTGTCCAAAATATTTTTGATATACAGTATCTCACAAAAGTGAGTACACCCCTCACATCTTTGTAAATATTTTATTATATCTTTTCATGTGACAACACTGAAGAAATAACACTTTGCTACAATGTAAAGTAGTGTGTGTACAGCTTGTATAAGAGTGCAAATTTGCTGTCCCCTCAAAATAACTCAACACACAGCCATTAATGTCTAAACTGCTGGCAACAAAAGTGAGTACACCCCTAAGTGAAAATGTCCAAATTGGGCCCAAAGTGTTAATATTTTGCGTGGCCACCATTATTTTTCAGCACTGCCTTAACCCTCTTGGGCATGGAGCTCACCAGAGCTTCAAAGGTTGCCACTGGAGTCCTCTTCCACTCCTCCATGAGAACATCATGGAGCTGGTGGATGTTAGAGATCTTGTGCTCCTCCGCCTTCTGTTTGAGGATGCCCCACAGATGCTCAATAGGGTTTAGTTCTGGAGACATGCTTGGCCAGTCCATCACCTTTACCCTAAGCTTCTTTAGCAAGGCAGTGGTCATCTTGCAGATGTGTTTGGGGTCGTTACCATGTTGGAATACTGCCCTGCGGTCCAGTCTCTGAAGGGAGAGGATCATGCTCTGCTTCAGTATGTCACAGTAAATGTTGAAATTCATGGCTCCCTCAATGAACTGAGCTCCCCAGTGCCAGCAGCGCTAATGCAGCCCCAGACCATGACACTCCCACCACCAAATTGGAAAGTGTCAACTAGAACTTGTGCTTCAAGTGCTCTGCAAGTGTACAACTTGCCACTGAAAATGTGCAGCAAATTAACAGACTTACAATTCAACATTGACACAAATTTGTGGCAAGTTATCCTTGCTATCTGAGATAAAGTAAAAACCTGTCACTTACATAAGAAGGAAACCCCAGTCAGAATGAATGGAGAATTAAAAGACAAGCTAGCATGGTACAAGATTAGGTAAGCCTTTAGGGCCTGTGTTGACGGGCTTTTGTTCATACCAGACAGGTTTTACATTCTCATACAAGTCAATGGGAATGTAAAACCCACTTAAAGCAGGTAAAATGCAGCTCAGAAAGAGACCAACGAAAGACCAAATACACCAGTCAATAAATTCTGAATAATCTCTGAAGCACCTTAAACTGATGTCATTGACACAAGCCAAAGTCTGTCAACACAGGCCCTATAAGTAGTTCTATACTTGTTGGAAGATATGATCATTTCTGTGCCGGAGAAAAAAAAAAAGTATGGTTAAATGCATTTACTGGTATATGTTTTAAAGCCCAGTTTAGAACAGAAGACAGCTTTTTTTGTGATACCAGATAACCATAGCTCCCAACTAGCTAGCTCTCAACTAACTCTCTCTGCTTTAGAGGGACTGTCCCTCTTTTGGGACAAAATCCCTCTGTCCCTCTTTCCTCCTGCATTGTCCCTCTTTTTTTGGAGTGTATAGAATGAATAAACCACTGGAACAAAATGTAATACTTACAGTGATACTAAAGTCTCAGTTTTTTTAATTAAAAATAACAAACATGTTATACTTACCTGCTCTGTGCAGTGGTTTTGCACAGAGCAGCCCAGGTCGTCCTCTTCTCAGGTCCTTTGCCGGCACTCCTGACCCCTCCCTCCTGCCCCCACAACAAGCAGCTTGCTATGGGGCACCTGAGCCGAGCTGCTGCTCTGTGTGTCCATTCAGACAGGAGCCGCGGTTTGGTCCTGCCCCCTTTCTCTCCTCATTGGTTCACTGACTTTAATTGACAGCAGCAGGAGCCAATGGCGCCACACTGCTGTCTCAGCCAATGAGGAGGGAGAGTCTCGGGCAGCTGAGGCTCTCCTGCAACATTGCTGGATCGAGATGGAATCAGGTAAGTATTAGCGGGGCAGAGGGGGGCTGCTGCACACAGGTTGTTTTATCTTAATGCATAGAATGCAGTAGGATAAAAAACCTGCTAACTTTACAACCACTTTAACTACCAAAAGAGTTACTGTATACTACACTAAACTTCCAACCACTTAATTACTGCATATTTTATTTTTCAAAGCCACTTTAAATAATAGTGGGTGAAAATCTTATAAATGTATGTTTTTTTGCATTGTTTCTTTGTGCTCTGGATAGCAGGGAGTGTGGCAAGGGTGTGTCCTTTTCCTATATATATTGTGCTATTACGTGTCACTTTTTGTTATCTCAGAAAGTTGGGAGGTATGAAAAACTGATCTCTCAGTGGTCTGCTTTTATATGTGTTTCATCCAGAATATAACACATGATTACAAGAGGTCAATTCTCCTTTTAAAGCCTGGATTAGACATCTAACCAAATTATATGAAGCCCAGTGGCATTTCAGCTAATATGACATTCTATTGTGTTATGAAGAATGATAGTGTTCAGTATCCTTATGTCCATCACGGTATGTCACAAACAATATAAAGAGAAAAATGACTGAGCAGCGAGAGTAATGGCAAAGAAATACTGAAGAACAGATGGAAAATGCTTTTGCTTTCAAAGCATATTCTCTGCAATTGGATGCTGTAGCTAATGAGAAATGTGTAACAAACAGAGCCAGTAACGCACACATCAAACTCCCAACAATGATTACTTTGGATGGACAGTTTTCAGTCCATTTTCTACCTATTTTATTGCATATTTTCCACAGGATACAAAGAACATAAGAAGGACCAGCCGATAGCATGGTAAATAATGTTCTTTGGGTCATTTAAATCCCTGCAAATCTAATCTTATCTATCCCGAGAATTCAAATTCTCAGTAACAATGCTTAAAATTAGGTAACAATGCTTGGGCTGTATTTTCCTATACACAACAGCCCTCCTGTCCAGTACATCATCAGTGGCCTTAAAAGAGAAGTATGGTCAAAAGCTTTTTTGGCCATACGTCTCTTGTGGGTTACAGGAGTGCGCTTACTTTTGATCTCCTGTGACCCAGTAACAGCTGACAGCAGGCTAAAGTCCACTGTCGGCTGATGTTACAAATCCTCCGCAGGCTCTGGAAAGATCCTGACAATATGGTCAGCTGGCAGCTGGCTCAGCCTCTCAGCACTGGAGGAGCAGGACTGACAGTCATCACTCCAGAAAGACGGAGAACTGAGCGATCAAATGTCATGTCTGCATTACTTACTTCTCTTCAACATTCTGAGGTTCATCATTAGCTTTTTCCAAGTACTGGGCTGCTTCATTGGCCAAAGTGGATTGATGTCACTCCTGCAAATGCACAGGAGGTCAGTCATCCCTGCACACAGGATCTGTGTCAGAATATAAACTGAGCTGCCCATGTGCAGCTCGGGGTACAAGCTAAAGGAGACTACCAGCAGGCAGGTAGGCATGTTTATTTTATTGCAGAGGAGACATTGCATGCCTCTTCTGCAATAGTCTGCTTGCAATCAGTTTCATTATCTGAGACTCTAGTTCCGCTTTAGGCTGGGTTCACACTGGAGCACGCTCCAGCTCACAGCAGGGGTCCAGTGAGTCCCCGTTCACCATTTCAGGTCCGATTTCAGCCGAATTTTCAGCATCACATGTAATCAGTATCAAGGGCAGTATGCAAGCAAATGCAGCCTGCCTAGGAATGCTCACCGACATCTGCTGATTAAGGCATTTTAATACCTGCATAACTCTTGCACCCTGTCTCACCATGTCTGCATTGCGAAGAGAAGCACAGATACCCACTGAAGACATCAGTGGTTTGAAAATATGGTAAATAATGAAAACAAAAAGTTTTTATTTCAAAATGTAATTAGGGAAGGAGGAACCAGAAAGGCAAAATTTAAGCAGATTAAACTTCAGATTTAGGTCAAACACAATCAAGAAACTAGCATTTTCTTCAGCAGTGGAAACCCCTAGTATTTTCCTGATGATGGTTCCCCTTTGCAGCCTTTGGCACTACTAAGCACTTTGGGGTATTGGATCAAAGTAAACAGCTCCTCCGTAACAGTGCTTCAGCATAGCAAACATTTGCTAGACTTGAGCACTGTCATGTGATCGAGGGAGTCATGTCACCACCCCCCTGGTCACTGATACTGCTGAAATAGCAGTGAAGAAGTACAAGCAAAGTGAATATCGGGGGGGGGGGGGGTGAGAGGGGTTTTATTGCAAAGACACTTCACCATTTTGCCCTACATGGGCAAGGTGACAGCATTACTTTAAACTAGCTTGTAACAGTTGAAAACAAACAAAATGTACTTAATTACACAGTATGTTAATACAATTGCTCATAACAATATACAAACTTTCACACGTATAGCTAATAATATTATTAGTTTGTACAAAATAGAGAACACAAATTGCTTTAGCAATCCCACTGAAAACCTCCCATATTCGTGTGTATGGGGGGGGGGGGGCAAATGAGTTTGAGTAGTCAATCACACAAGTGCTCTCATATGGCAGCCATCCCCTCATCGTGGCCCCACATCCCTCTTCCCCTCCTGATGTGAGCCTCTGAAACTCCTAATGAGACTTCTCTCCATTTCACTAGAGGCCACAGATGTTGCAGCAGATACAGCAGAAGAATATTGTGGGTTGGGAGATGCAGAAAGCAAGGAACAAGGAGAAAGAAGAGTGTGGGCCTTTTGCTGAAGACTTAGTTCATTGAAGTGCTGACCCCATGAGTTCTGTGGTGTAGAATCATGTGTTTCCTCATGCATGTGGTATCCATATGGCAGGTATTTCTACTGCGGCTGATATGCTGCCAACAAACATTGCAGACTACAATGGTGCTGTTGGCAGCAGATACATTAAAAAAGGCCACACTGCAGAGCTCTTTTGACCAACACTGATCATAGCAATGGCCTGTGCCTGTGGAGCAGTGCTACAAGCGGGATTAGGCTGGCTAATCTCTTCAGTCCTCTGCTGGGGGACCATAGACAAAATCTTCCCTCATGGACGTTCTGCATCTCCCTCAGAACTTTCCTCCTCTCCTAATAGTGGAACCCATTGGACGGTCTGCCATCTTATCACCCATACCCTCATCATTGCTGGAGAACACTTTGCAGTACGCTTCAGCTGCTGGAACATCACTGACACTTTCTGATTTCTGCCTGATGTCCCCTGATAGTTGTGTGACTAAGCCCTCTTTTTCCTCTACGGAGATGTTGCTATCTTCCTCATTCTCAATACCTGAAAGAAAGAATGCTTGTGCATGACCAAGATCATGCACCTGCAGCAAGTCGGTGATCATGTGATCAAATAATTCCACCGACTTCCCACCAGTTTGCAAGGCTATAATGGGATTATCAGAAGAGGAGAAGGAACTGGGTGCATTAGCACTTCCGCTTTGTCATGCGGAACATTCTCCCCCCCCCCCCCCAATTACCTAAACGTGCAGAACCTCCGCTTCTAAATTTAGGCAAGCCTGACTCTTTTATGTAAAGTGCATGGCCTGAATTTAATGATAGCTATGGCAGAAGAGGGGTGAACATGTTGTGCATAAGTATTCGTTGACGAACTGCAAACAAAGGGCGGCTTTGTGTGTTTTAGGAACATGTGCATATTGCACACCCTGAAATATAAATAAAAGGCCCCAATAACAAAAAAATTTGAATATACCTTCTCAAAAAAAAAACCCTTACACAGTTAGGCCTCATGCAAATGGGCAGAAAAATTGATGCATTTCAAAGTATTTTTCTTTCTTTTTTTTGTTGTTATGTCTCTGAATGCAGCTCTGTATTAGCCAAAGTGTCCATGCACATTGTGGCATTTAGAGCAGCATTTAGAGGCATTAAAAAAAATGCCCCAGCCTTACATTTGTAGAAAAGTGTACTGGCATACTTTATGCATATATGTGCATATATTTGCGCATATGCATGTAATTTCATAGTGGTTAAAAATATTGTAGCCACTCGAATGAAGTTATGTACTCACGCCTTACACACACTAACAGGTGTTAATACAAGCGTTAACATGTGTTAATATGCATAGAACCAATAATTTTTTATGCTGGATTTTTCTGCAAACTCCTGGCAGAAAGGTTCAGTGTAAATGGTATTATTTTACTATGCCCGAATGCATGCAGCCTAAGCAACATCCCATTTTTGTTTGTTAACTTAAGACAGCCATACTGTGTTGGCTGAATTTCGATCCATGAATGAGCAGGGAGGTTGTACAGAAGTCGATCTACCGATCTACTGATCGACTTCTGTAAAACCACCCTGTTGGATCTTCACAGGAAGATAAGCACCACTGGCTATAGCCTACAGAATTGATCAGTATATTCTAACGGTGGGGAAGTCTCCCACCGTCAGAACACAATAGCAAAAGGGGAATGATTCCCCCATCCACCTCAAATGTGTGAATGAGGGAACTGGGCCATTTTTTTTTCTTTCGTTTAAACTTCCGCTATATGTATGGCCAGCTTTACTCTCCCTATACAGACTGTCAGCTTTCTCTAAACTACCCCAAAACCCACTGACAAATGGCTCCTGGGAGCCCACCCTTTTATAGTTGAGGGCCTGGCACATCAGAAAGCCACCATTAGTGGGCATTCTAACCTTGCTATTCACAGTTGAAAGGTCAAGCAGGGCAATAATGGGTCCCATAAAATTCAGCAAATTTCAACATAAATGTTCTGTAACTATGAACCCACCTACTAGGTGATATATTCTATATTATTTATTTATTTATTTATATATCTATAACTTACTGATATTAATAAACATTCATCTTAAGGGACCTGCTTAACTTACATATACATAATTGCAAAAGCACAGCATGTCTTAAATTGTAAAAACGGCACTGTTCTGCAGCACATAGTTGTGAACTAGACAGATAAGAATGAAAGACTGTTCTGCTTAAAATGAAATTGCATGCAGTAAAATGGGAGTAGGCCCAACATCTACAGAGTCTTGATATCAGTCTTGTAATCTACAGTAGAACTTGGGAAGGTTCAGAATGCTTGTGTGGTAACAAAGAACATGCTGACAGAGAGAGGAAAGACTTCCACAACCTGTGGTTACTCTTTCAGTGTCTAATCACAGGCTAAGGTTAGGGGGATATTTCTTAAAGTACAACTATAACTTTTTCTTAATTTTGGATAGAGTAAAGGGAAGGTTGTAACATGTCAGTTTTTTTTTGCCATCTGTGCCCCATTGGGGAGATTTTCCTTCAATTCTTGCCCCATAACCAAAACAGGAAGTTAGGGGAGATCCCTGCAAATTAAGGGAATACACTGTGGCCTACCAGAACTAGTAGTCCCAATTGGAAGATTTCCCCTATTACTTTTCTGGGGACAATCCAAAATTTGTGATTTTCTTGTACCTTCACTTTTAATGTTAATAGTAAACACAACAAACAAAGAGGATGAATCTCAATAACAAGGACATAGACAGCAATAAAAAACTGACAGGGGTTCTAATCCATCTCTGTTCTATCCAAAACTTTAAAAAAAAGTTTTGCCTATAGTTATACTTTAACCACTTCCTTACCGGCGTATAGTAAAAATACGCCGGCAAGGTGGACTCCCCATCCTAAGTGGACGTCATATGACGTCCTCTTGTTTTCGCCGCTTTGCGGGCCCTCAGGGGCCCGCATAGCGGCGATCGGGGACCGGCCGTGTCCCTCAGGACCCCGGCCTTCCGTGATCACGGTAAAGAGCCAATAAAATTGGCTCTTTACCGCGTGACCGGCTGTGTCCTATCACAGCCGGTCACTAACAACAAAGGAGACTGAGCGGCGTGCACGCCGCTCGCGCGCGCCCCCGGGGGCGCGCAGCGCGGCGATCGGGGGGCGGGCTTGTCCCTCGGACAAAGCCCGACCCCGATCACGGTAAAGAGCCAATAGTATTGGCTCTTTACCACGTGACCGGCTGTGTCCAATCACAGCCGGTCACAAAA